>JAJONZ010019852.1:0-36491 GCA_029582445.1 Solanum paucissectum | reverse complement strand
AACTCTAACTAAAATAATTGAGTCCAAATAAAATAAGGAATCCAAAACCAAAAGGAATTGGATTCCTTTTTTTCCGCGTGTAGCTTTCAATTTTGTGCTTGTAACTTCTTTTGATGTTGCTGCCTGACACGTGGACCAGCAGGTAAGTTTTTCTTTCCTTATTAGCATATAAATTATATTAATATTATATTAACTTATTTCCATTAAGCTGACTGCTTGATTTCCTTCTTCAACTTTCCATCTTTAATTCGTTTTAGCTCCAAACATCTTCAATTTTCCATCAATTTAATCCTACAAATAAAATATACTATTTAGCACAATTCATAAAATACACACTCAAAAAGGATAATTAAAAGATTAAATATGAGGCAAATAATGATTAAATATATATATAATTTTAGCCTCACATCAACACTCTTGTTCAACAGGTTCGATATATTCACCAGGCCCCGTGGCCTATACATTCCCACCTGGGTCGGATAGTTCTACACTGCATATGGTGACTTAGTACCCCAGGGGAAGAAAATGGATAGTGCCTTCAGACCGGTGGAATTCGTGATGGTTTGGGGGAAGACTGTGGGATCCAACAACGATCATCTTAATATTGTACTTGATAGGGCTACATGTTTTGATCATGACTACCAGAGCATGATCACATCACAAACTCTAGATGACCTCAAGGGATGTCTAGCTCCCCTCATTTCTAACCCCACCTCGAGGTGGATTGAGGCTAGAGCCCCTATTGAGAAGTAGGAGTTAAACATAGCAGCGCGGTATTGGTTCAGTTTCATGAGTAGCTCAATTATGTCATCACAGAACGAGTCCATTCTCTGCCACCCAAAGGCGGCCTGTCTCGGATCTATCATCGCCAAGAAGAGACTGAATCTGGGGTTAATTATAGAGCAGGATATGGCTATGAGTGCCAAACAGCGCCAGACATCCCTTATATTCTTAGTGCTTATTACAAAGTTGTGTCGGCGGGCTAGAGTTTCTCTTGACGAGAATATAGATGTTGTGGTGAAACCCACATCTTCCACTGACATCCGATGCATACAGGCTGAGTACACACGTGATGAGGTGAATTCAGAAGAGCATCTCCGGTGGACACATACCCGGAGCTTGATGTTGATTCTATACCTGTAGAGGCAGTTTTGCCTACTCTAGCCCCTGGGTCTTTAGGTACATCTACTTCTACTCCTTCCCAAGCTCCGGGT
This sequence comes from Solanum paucissectum, assembly GCA_029582445.1. Taxonomy (NCBI): domain Eukaryota; kingdom Viridiplantae; phylum Streptophyta; class Magnoliopsida; order Solanales; family Solanaceae; genus Solanum; species Solanum paucissectum. The sequence goes on along the minus strand of JAJONZ010019852.1, from coordinate 35,277 downwards.
TCTTCTACTGCCTCCAAGCCTTCCAGAGCTACTTCAGGTACCACAGCCTCGTGGACTCCGATCATTCAAGCCATGCTCCTCATTATGAGGCACCTAGACCATTTTGCAGATGTGCGAGCTTCCCAGCTAGAGGCCAAGGTGCCCTGGATGATTGAGCGAGCCATTTTAGCTACTTTGACACCCCTTTGGACATCCATTGATGCTCTCACGGTGAGTGTAGATATTTGTGAGAAAGGGCAGGGGGTTACTAATGAGGTTACGACTCTGAAAGTTGAGATTTCCGAGTTGAGGAAGGATGTGGACCATCTAAAGTCCACATACTTCACTTCACTATTTGAGTCAGCATAGGTTCCTGATATTCCGGGTGCAGATGTCCTGGCTAGTTCTGATATGCCTCAGGCTACCACCGGATATGAGACTATGGAGGATGTGGTTGCTGCTGAGTCAGAGGCAGAGACAAATGAGGAGCAGCTCGATGTTTAGGAGGCGACCATTTATGGAGACCTGCTTGATTTAGAGGAGACGATAGTACAGTCACTCATTCAGACATCATTGATAGATACCTCCAGGGCAGGCTCCAGTGGAGCTAGTGTTGATGTTGCACCGGGCACTGATGCCGAATCCTAGAATGTTGCACCGGGCACTGATGCCCAATCCTAGAATGTTACCCCGGGATGCCCCAACAGACACAGTGATTGAGTAGACATGATCATACTTTTTACTTCCCTATGTGGTGATCTATTGATTTTGGTTGTTTTAGTTGCATTTGAGGACAACTGCTTTTCTTTTGTGGGTGGGGTGAGATATTTCTATACCTACCTCTTGTGATTACATTTTTGTTTGTATATATTGGGTTTTATGATCTATATTTATGTTTTGATTGTGTTTGGATCTTAATCTTGTGGATGTTTGAGCTTGTGGATCCTTGTTTTGAATGGAAATGGTTTTGAACTACTTTTAAAATTTTGTGCCACCTCTATTGTTTGTAATTGTGGCTATTCTGGTGTGAATTTGAGTAATGGTTATGATCAATACCGATGACTTGAATAGTACTCTTAATTGAACAAAATGAATATACGGCTACGATGAGGCCAAATGAAGTTGCATAGACAATGTGTGGACTTTTTGCATCTCGTTGTGACTAGCCAGCTATCGAATGAGTCTTTTGTGATGAACATTGCACACTAGCTAGAAAGTTTGGAGTCTTGTTTGATATTTGTGACAATGTCTTGTGTGATGAGCTTACCTTGAATATTGTGTGTGCTGACACCTAGAACTTGCCCCGCTGGTCCGGTTGACTAAGTGATGCAAGTTCTTGAATTCATCTTAGGCAACAATTTTGATGAGTGAAATAAATTAACATTATACCTCTTTTTTAGCCAACCTTGTGAGATGTGTGAACCTTTTATGAACCCCCTTGAGCCTTATCCTTTTCTTGGAAGAAACTTGAACAATTGTGATCCCTCTTTATCCATTAACCCATAACTCTCATGAAGTGTAGTTTGTTTGAATAGCCAACTTAGGCCAAGGGTGTGGTGAAAAGAGAAGGTAAATTAAGAAGTGTGAAAAATTCCCCTTAGAGCAATGGTTTTAAAAAAGATGGAACCCCCTCTATGTAAGAAAAAGAGAAAAGAATGAAAAAGTTGTGAAATAAAGTAGTTGAAGTTGCAAAAGAAATGGGGTATCCAGTAGTCCATTTGAAAGTGACTAATGGGGTGAATTATGAGCATGATAAAAATGTAGAAGAAAAGGAAGAAAGTGTTGTTCAGACCACACTTCATGAGGGTAGCAGCCACTGAGCCTAAATGACCATACCTTTACACTCAGCCCCGTTACAAGACTTGAAAAGATCTTTGTGATCTTGAGTGACCTGAAGCGAATGTTGATTGGAAAATAAGGGCAAACCGCTGGGTGAAGTCATGCATGTATTCATCTTTGTGCGTGTGAGAGTCGTATGTGATTCTAGAACTATAAATTTTTGAACTTGGTGTGAATAGGAAATCATCTTTGTTGTGAGGGCATTTGAGTACCTTTGTTGAGCTTGAACTTGCATTTGAAGCAAGTATTATGAACCTGAGCATCTTTGATAATGGTGAGTCACAAGTTGAATATTTGAGTGCACAATTGATCATTACATGAGTAAGTTGAATCTTGTTGTGTGCATTCATGTTGAGTCTTATGCAACACTATTTGAGACATCTTTTTTGAACTACTGAACTTGAGTTTTACTTGAGGACAAGCAAAAGTTTAAGTTGGGGGTATTGTTGAGTCCGAGATTTGGACTCATTTGGGGATTTATTTATATAGATTTAGTATCCTCAAATGCTTGATTTGTGCCATGAACTGATGTTAAATCCTTGATTTTCAGGTATATGGATTGAGGAACAAATCAAGGACACTAACATGCAAAAAGGAACAAAACAAACTAAAGAATTGAAGAAAAGCAATTCTGATGATCGCCAAGAGCACTTGGCAAATTGCTGAGTGGATAACTTGACCGCCTAAAGTTCCACTGTGCCAGCCCTGAGGGAATAAACCAAGTCGGCGACAAAAAGGATAAGTCGGCGAATCACCGAACAGTTCCGTGAAGCAAAGATAGATCGCCCAAAGTTACAGAAATCGAGGATGCTGAATGCCAAGGTGAAAGGCGATGGAAGAGGTCAAAGGGCGAATCACCGAGTGGTTGAGCGAGCCCGACTTACTTCACCTAATGGCCCTTCGTGGCTTATTTTTGGCGACTATAAATCAGATTTTGAACATTTATTTTAGGATGCTAACTTAGACTGAATTAGTTTCAGAACATTTTTCTCTGTAGTTTTTCATAGTTTTGAAGAATTTGAGAGATTCAATTTGGATATTTTGGAAGTGGGTTTCGAATATTCTGCAAATTGAAGCATTGTAAAGACTAAATCACTGTTACCCAGTTGATGGATAATCGATTTGGTAATTGTTTTTACCTTTTTATGATATTTGGCTAAAACCCCAGTTCTTGGGGTGTGATCATGTGATTATGGGCTGAATTAGTTTATGGGTAATGTTAATTACTGGTTTGAATGCTATTTTGAAGTGAGTTTAATTATTAATTATGGTTTAATTTATGAATTGTAGTTGCAAATGCAGTTCTAATTTTGTGTTATTGGCTTGCTCGAGAGAGAGGTTTTAGAACAAAGAATATTGATTAATGATTTGTGGGTATTGGGTTGAGCTGGGTTTAGTTCGAAAGAGTAAATCCTAAACCCAATTCTACCCATCTAGCTCGAAAGAATGGGTGAATTAAGGTGTGGGTTGTTCTTCATTGTCATGCTTGTTGATGTTCGAAATAAATCACCTGATTCAGGGTAGTTGTTCGAGAGAAAGCTATCTCCCTTATAGTCTAGCCTACTCACTGATTTTTAGTTGTTTACTAGTAATTTCAATTACCCATATATCTCCTTGTGGGATTCGACCCCAACTCATTTGTTGGGTTTTATATTGAGTTACGATCGTTAACACCTAGAATTGGATGAGGTGTGCTTGAAACATTCAAAATCACACACGTGATTGGTTTTGACGTAGTGTGTCAATCATAGGTTGAGCTTGTGTTTATATTTATATGTTTCTATCTAATTTTGGGAGGGGTTCCTAGCATGTATCATCTTTAGTTGGTCAACACCTTCCCTTAACTTTCTTTTCAAGTAGTTTTTCGGAAATTTAAGCATATCTACCTTTATTGTGTTGTTGCCTTTCCATGTTTTAGCTTCATACCTTGTTTGATTTGATTATTGTTACCTACTCTTAAACATAGACTAAGCATAGGCTAGTGTTATCCTTAGGTTTGCTATTTTGGAGCCCTTATGCCTAAGAAATACTCCAATGCCACTTTGAATGATTTAGCTCCTTGTAGACTTATGTAGAAGACTGATGTATCGAAGAATGAACTGTTTTCTAAGAGACAACGCAACTCTTATATCCTTTCATCCATAACTTCCCTAACTGTTTTCTAAGAGACAACTCAACTCTTATATCCTTTTATCCATAACTTACCTATAGTTATTCCCTGGTGTATTTTAGTTGAGATTTTGGGCCTTATTTATGATATTCAATCGAGCCTTGGGTTTCGAGCTGGAGTTGGTCCTTAGTGATTGTGAAAGTGGTTTTGATCTATGGTATAGTCCCGCATGATGACGAGCTTGTAATTTTTGAGAAACTCAGAGTCTATTAGCCACAGTTTGAGTCCCTATAGCATTTTTACTAGACGCAGTTTGAGGCCCTGAAGCATTTCCACAACCCCGGTTTGAATCTTAACACCCTTTTAATTAGTCAGGTATGAGTCCTAACATTGTTGTTTCATTGGGTACTTTGTGACGCCTTCCTTGTTGTTCAAATTTTGGCTTTTCCATTTAATTTTGAGAGTATATCTCATCTTAGTCTTAGTAAAGGATATCTTTACCTGTTTTGTGTACTCGCCATGGTTATGGAGGTCTGTTTTGGTTATTTACTTTCCAATTGTCCTTGAGTGCACCTTCTGAGCTTATGGGGTCCAATTATATTGTAGATCATTTAGTCTAGATTCGTGATCTTTATAGTTAATAGTTTCCACTATTGCTTCATTTATCCAGCCTATAGTCATCATTTATTTCCTCGCTTTTCAGTGTGTATTTTCTTTCCAAGATCGGTAGGCCTATATGCCTACTGGTACCTGTTGTTTTAGTACCCATGTTATACTACATCTGTTTTCTTGATGAAGAACTGAGTGCCTATCGATAATGTTGAATTATGACCTTTTGTGAGGACTTTCGAAGACTAAGGGTGATCAAATGGCGTCCTATTTTACTCATATTCATTTGTATATTGTTTTGACTAGTCTTTTTATTCGAAAAAAATTTGTACTTATTCTTTTTATTTTGTAGTTTGTACTCTTTATAGTAGCTTTTGTACCTTCATCCACCAGGTTATGGGATTCGATCATTTGATTTTGTATATATTTATGTCATTTCCTTCTTTCTTCTATCTTTTCCTTATATTGTTTTCATCTTCTTGTTGTTATTGATTATTTCCAATATGGTTGTTAGTTGTCGTTCTGGGATAAATATTGGTTTACATACCGGTGGGTTTTTGTTGGTGCCTTCATGACTCGAGTTTTTTGGGTGTGTCAGAACCACCCTCGTTGAGTTCAGATCTTCCGTGGCCTTGGATGATTTTCCCTATGGTGAACTCTTGGCATCCGAAGATTACTGTTTCCCCTATTATTTTGTACCGTCAATATATTTTGTATTTTGAGTAGACATATCTTATGTATATAGTCCTTTCTGTACATATACACCATTGTACCGGTGACACCAAGTCTAGGGTTGGTTCTTGTATATAGCTTTGTATTTCTCGGTCACTTTCGGATCATCTTTGTATATTTTTACCGTTTTATATCTATCTATATTATGGACCCTTCTTTTTTCTTATTATAGCTTCCACTTAGTTTCACGTCTAGTGTACATATTGCTTTTTAGCGGGGTAGAACAATTGCACTTGATTAGCTGATAGTGATACTTAATCTTTGATACTTTTGATTATTGAGTTATCAAATAAATCAAAATGATAATTTACTAATAACTATAACTTATAAGTATTCAGTATTAACTATATATAATAAGTAATAAGTAATAACTAAAATGTAATATTGTAGTAATAATCTTGCTAGCACTTTAAGAGAAATAATAAATTATAATAAGTTATATAAGCAATATTGTAATAATAATCTTATTAGCACTTTAAGAGAAATAATAAGTTAATAACTAATAATAATAAGTAATGGAGTAACTAATAAGTGATATTGTAATAATAATCATCTTAGCACTTTAAGAGAATTAATAAATTAATAACTAATAAAGGAATTGATAATTGAGATTTAAGAATTGAGTTGATGAGGAAGTTGAAATATTTGAAATAAAAAATTGAATTTTTGAAAGTTGAAATCGTAGAGAAATTGAGAGAATATGTTGAACAAATAGGAATAAGAGAGGGGGTATTTATTTATTTGTTTTAAAATAATTAAAGTGAGGCCCATGAACCTTTTTTTTTGTACTAAAATAAAAAAGAAAGACCGCAGAAAATAAGCAAAAAAACTAAAATAGAATGACAACGAAAAAAGGTAACCAACGAGGAAATGGAGAGTCAGCTTCTCATGCCATCTCGATCCGCCGCCTTGGATGAGCTCCGAGCACCAGCTGCCGGAGAAATCAGCTTCATAAATCGCATATCCTTCATTTAAGCTACTACAAGATCTTCACCAAGGTGACTTTCAAATCAACCATTGATGGACATTGTTGGTTCCATCTCACGAGGACCTTGTCCAACTTCAAAAATTCTGGATTAGAATCTATGGAGATCGCCTCCCAATCTGATCTTGGGTTCCATCTACAGTTGATCCATATTAAATTCGACTACAATGTCTTTGTTAGCCCAAATAAGGAAGTTTTAAATTGCTCCAAGTAAGATTTTCTAAGCATTATATATGAATTATAAATCTTTTTCTCTAGTCTAATATTCGATGGGTTGAATCCCACAAAAACAATAATACCACCATCTAAATTTTAGACCTTTGAATCGGACAACTAACTCAATTTTGCTTATATGATACATGGGAATTCAAAAATCTTTTGGAGATATCCGATCTGTGACGAAGTAAATAGAATATATCAACAAATCGAATACACCATTCAATTCCTGGTTTCGTACCACTTTGGACACCTCTATGCTCTCACCAGGTGCGTGATACTGCTAACCAACCGAAATAACTTCAAACATGAAAAGTTTGTTATAGTTATGCATCAATTGTGAACTCATGCATGCTTCTTATCGATACTTGTATGTCTGACTGTTATTTGATACTTGTGAACTGTGAAAATCTAATTATAACTCAGAGAGTCTAACTGCTTGATTCTTATATATGGAGTGTTACTTCTGTCAAAATTTATTATCTTCTTGGTTGCTGCTGGGACTTCCTGAAAAGAGGTGAACTCATAGGTAGCTACAAAAACAAACACTTGGTTAGCAAAAGAAAGAGAAAGAGTATTTCTCTCCCTAAATGAGTGTTGTACTCTTACTGATATAGTATTTCTGATTCTATTGATGGAGTTGACCTCCATTGTCACACTCCAGGGAAAATACCATTCTCCATTAAGAATGTTAACCATCGATAAAGAGTCAGTCTCAATGATTATTTGATGAAAATGTTTATCTAAACAATATTGCAGACCCTCTTTAATCGCAATTGCCTCAACCTTCAAGTTAGAAGAATCAACCAACTTCACACCCTTAGCCCCTACAAGATTACCATTATGATCTCTCACTAAGAAAGAAACAGAACTAGGACAAGGATTACCCTTGGAAGCCCCATCTGTGTTACATTTTGATCATCTAGCAGTAGAAGGAGACCATCTGATAATTTTGTGATGGAAACTTGGCATGTAGTTAACAAGCTGAGCAACTATATGAGGCCAAGTTTGTTGAGTATTCGAATCCCAGATAAACCTTAATTTGACAAACTTATAAATATGAGAATTAATTTCCTAGAAAATCTTGCCTTTAGAATAAGATCCTCATTCCTCCATGTAATATTGTGATTCTCCTCTTCCAAAGAAACCATAGAATGAGAATCGAAATGGCATTATACACCTCTTTTAGTCTGTAATTTCCATTAGTATCCCACTATTTCTTTGAAACATGTCTCACCTATAGGAAAGGACTTGCAATCCCTGCTACTTGTGTATAATACCTCCACACACTAAAGGCCACTTCCGCTTGTAAAAATAAATGTTCAATATTTTTCTTGCAGGATTTGAACAACAAGTACAAAGTTGAGAGATAATAGGAAACAAGGTAGCCATGACTGCTGCAACAGGTACTTTAGTCATCTAAACTCTCCACCCAAAGAAAAAGATCTTGAAAGGTAAACCTTTTACCCAAATATGTTTAAAAGAGTCTTCTTGTGCAGACTTATTTCTTATAAGTTCCCAGGCACTCTTCACAGTAACTAGTTTGTAACCACCAACGTTTATAAATTTGATTAGACTGCCTCACATGATCTATCCAAAGCCTGACATTTTCAACAACATCGGGTGGTAGAAGATCAAGCATAGTGTCATAATCCCAATCATTTTCACTCAAGAAAGCACCAATGTCTGTCAAGGGATGACAACTTTGTACTTCAGATTGGTGAATAAATAAAGGACCAAGCTTGGTTCAATTATCATACCAAGTACTAGATGTACCTCCGTTACGTTTCCACTATAGTATTTGTTCTATTATCTCCCTCATAATAAGCACATATTTCCACAGCTGAGAACCACCCTTCCACTGGACAAGAGTTAGAATTTGTTTCATGCAATATTTATTCTAAAATAAATCAGACCACAAAGATCTTTGTGTCCTGAATCTCCACCAAAGCTTCACATACATAGCCTGAGAAACATCAAACACTGACCGGAACCCTAAACCTCTTTGTATCTTTGAGAGAAATGCATTATCCCAAGAAACCCAATGATTCCCTTGCCAGAATCCTTATTTCCCCAAAAGAATTACGCAAAGATTTTATGAAGTTCCCTAATGACACATTTAGGGGGTACAATTGCAGATAAAATATGTATAGGGATACTTTGAAGAACATTGTTGACCAACACCTCCTTACCTCCATAGGATATAATATTACATTTCTAAGATTGAAGCTTATTTTTTACCCTTCTGATAAGATATGCATAATTTTCTATTCTTTTCCTGATATGAGAAACTGGACAACCTAGATATTTATAGGAAATTGACCTCTGAAAAAACATATTTATAGATTAATGGAGAGGTTTTTTTAAGGAATTTTTTATAAAAACAGAAAATCAAATTTAATTTTTTTTAACCCTTAGCAGGCCCCACATAATTCAAAATAATTGTAAAGGATCTGATTTTTAAAATCATATTCACTAGAAAATCATCCTCCCCTTTAATCTTGGGCCGTCTTGATTTGGGCTACTATTGCTCTGGGTCAATTTTGGGTCCATCTGACCCGACTGTTGCCCTATGTTTGAATGATATAAATGACATCAAACAGCAAGAAAGTTAAAAGTAAGACGAAAGATTAGAATTGCTCATTTGTCTAAGAACTCTTAGGTTGGTTTTTAAGGTATGTTAAATTTTCAGCTTCTATTTCTTTTTGGGGCCACCAGTTACTTTTGTGAATTAATCTATTTGTAACATGTATGTTTCTGTGTGTTTCAATATGAAATGATTTTCTAGTGCTTTAAATTGTTTTAGTTTTATTTCCTTTTTATAAGATATCTTCATCTTTTATATGTAAGAGATCTGAATAGAATATTTTCTCCTATTCAAATTTAAGAAGTCAAGAAATCTCGTTCCTCGTTTCTCTGTGTGCTTCTATAAGAATATTTTAAAACTTATATATGAGTAGATTCTACTACTTTAGTTCTATTTGTTTTTGAGCATTTTATTTTTTGAAATATATAAAATTGAATGATATGGACTCGTGACATCCTTAATGTGTGGAAATTTTCTTTTTGAAACTCTAGAGAAATGACAAAACAAAAGTGAATCTAGAATAATGAGTTTGGGAGAAATGGTTTTTTTTAATCCTTTAAAAAATTCTTTTTAGTTTTATAGACTTTCTATAATTTAGAGTCTATTTGACATTTCTGCTCAAAACTGCTTATTTTTAGAAGCTCTTTTAAACAAGTTGTGTTTGGCTAATTCATTTGGAGATTGTTTTTGACAAGAAAATTGTGTTTGGCTAATCCTTTTCAAAAGTTCTTTTGAGAGTCAAATTACAAAGAAAGATGAGTATTAATGTGCTTTTAGTATTAATATTATTTTATAGATAGAAATCATTTAAAATGTCTAATATAAAAATAAAAAAAATTATTTTTATTCAAATGAAATTTACATATTCAAATTTTCAATCAATATTATATTTTTTTTTGAGAGGGCTAAAATCTTTTATGTTAATTTTTTCTTTTTTCTAATCTTGCAAAATTTCTATTGATACGTTTTTTAATAATTCTTAAAATAATACGTAAAATAATATATAAAATTTAAAATAATAATATATAAACATAAAATAAAATAAAACTTTATACTATTAAAACAAAAATAATTTTTTTATACGAAACTTAACCAAACTTACGAGATATGCTAATTAATTAATAAGGAATATATTGGTAAATATGTATCTATGGAAGATATATTTTAGCCTTGAAAAAGTAATTTTTCTTTTTGGATTTGCTTCTGCTTCTGCCTATTTTAAGAAGAAGAATTTTTTTAACTTCCTTCCAACAATTGAAAAATCACTTCTGCTTTCATTTGAAAGCGGTTTTATTGATTTGCCAAACACTTAATTTTTTTCTGAAAATAAGTTTTTCTGGCCTCGCAACAACAATAACTAAAAGGCGCTAAGAGATCATTAGTTTAAAATATAAAGATCATCATTGTTATATATAAGAAATCTAAAAAATTATTTTCTTCTATTCCAATTGTAAAAAGGGCAAGAGACCTCATTTCATGTAAATTCTGAATTCTTTATTAGTGATTGTGGATATAAAATTCAGGGAGAAATGATTTTATTTCCTTGAATAAATTTATTTTAGTTTAATGACCTTCTTTATAAGATATCTTCATTTATACATGTAAGAAATCTGAAAAGACCGTCATTTTTAAAAACTGGCAAAAAGGCAATACAACTCATTTCCATCCAAGGAAATCTAGTACAACTCTCATAAAAGTGTGTTCACTCGTTGATAAAAAAACATGTTTATTAGTGAAACATATTCTTTAGTAGTGTCTCTACTTCAATTTATATGGCATAACTTGAACTTCGAGTGTCAAATTTTACGTTGTGATAGTAAATTAAGATATAGAACATTTTCGCTTTTAGTATGAAATTTTATATTTGGAACCTATGTAAAAAAATGCTATAATTCGCAATAATTGACAATTTAATTTTTTTGAAAGTTGTATAAAAAAGTTGCGGTGAAACTCTATTGACTCTTGGAACTCAAAAAATGCCACATAAACGGAGTCTGGGAGAATTATTTTTTCATTTCCCTTTTTAGTTTCCTTAAAAATTTTGGTGTGTCAAAAGGAGAAAACAATTTAAATAAAGAGACTACAAAAATAAAGAATTTCTTATCATTAACAAAGTGTATATTTATATCCGGTTTGATGAAATTTTTATGCTTTTTTGTTTGTTGTCTTTCATGAAACAACGTCCTCCAAATATGAGCTTCATGAAAATGAGGCAATCGAGTAATCCATAAAAATTGCAAGAGTCATAAAATCCACCAACCTAGTGGGCTAATATTTTTTTGCCTTGCCTCGTGTTGTATGTATTTACATGAAGAACAATGACGACATAGACTCATCAAGTGATGAGGAGAAAAATCTCCAAGGAGAGAACTCCAAGAGACATAAAAGAACGTGTAAAGAAATTATCATCAAAGATGGAAAAACCAAGGTCTTTTCGAAGAGGATGTCGTCCAAAGAGAATAAAGATACAAAGCCGCTCCAAGAAAATGTAAAGAAGTACAAGTAAGGTACACAACAAAAATGGAGGTGGGGAGTAGAGATTCGAGATGGAAGAAAGAATGCTCAATGTCGGTTAGGAACTTTTGACACTAGTGTAGAAGTATTTTGGCTTATGAAAAGGCGACCATTAAATGAAGAGTTTCTAATTATTCAACAAATATTCTTGAGCCACCACCATAAGAAATAAATTCCATTAAGATCGTGCTTATTGGATGGAAGAACAATTACAATTGCACCTTTGTTCGCCATTTAATCAAGTGCACATTCTTCATATCTCTTAGAGTTCTCTCCTAGAAGATTTTCCTCCTCATTACTTGACGAGTGTGTGTCGTCACTGTTCTTCATGTAAATACGTACAACCCGAGGCAAGACAACATAATAATATCCCACTAGGTTGGTGGATTTCATGACTCTTGTAATTTATGAGGGTTTTTTGATTGCCTCATTTTCGTGAAGCTCATATTTGGAGGATATTGTTTCATGAAAGAGAACAAATAAAAAATCACAAAAACTTCATCAAACCAGACATGAATATATAGATATTCATTATTTTGGTAGTCTCTTTATTTTTATTTTTATTTTATCTTTTTGACTAACCACAAATTTTAAGAAATAAATATAAAAAATTCCAAATTGCCGACTCTAAAATCTCATATCATATGGACAAAAAGGATATGAAAAAATATTTTCTTATCCATTTCCATTTTAATCTAAAATTGGTCCATTTTTGTTTTAGGTGATTTTAGTGTCTCCACGATCGTGTTGACATTGTGATCCTTTTTTTGATAGCATGGCAGCATTCAGAGGCCGTTCAGAAGGGAAAACCTCCAGCCTTGTGATTTAGAGCACGCCTTATCGCCATATAGGTAGGCTACGACATCCTTTCTAATTAGATTGAGCATGAATGTGTAAATTCATGACGATTAGTGTGAATTGGGGGTGGGTACCTAGTTATTTCTGCTTTTATTCTTAGAAACCATGACTTAGGGTTGATTACTACTATTTTCGAGGGTAGTACCATGTTGGTAGAGGGTTGTATATGTGTTGTCGCATGCTATGTGATTTACTTGTTTTGCTACTTGTTTCTTGAAGCATGTTTGGCCTTAGTCTAGGATAGACTAGTTTTGCCTTAGACTTATGAACCTTGTGAATTTTTTATGTCTCCGACGCTGCGCAGACGGACTAGGTCCTTGTAGAATGGAATAACAGACTTAGGTCTGATAGTATGATTTTTATTTTAGGCATTTACGCATCTTGTTAGCTCTTCTATCCTCACTCTTCTTATTTCTATGCTCTGAGGTATTACTGGAGGGTGGTACCATCGCGTCAATTGGAGATTGAGTTGTACTAGGCTGGTAGCCTTCTATTTATACCTTGGGGTGAACGGTGTTCCACGATGACTTCACTTGGCATTGGGATTCTCATTGGAATTGACACACCATTGGCACTCTTGTTAGTTGGGTTATAAGTTGGTTGGTTACGATGATTATTTCCCATTCTAGGCCAATGTATTATCATTCGAGTACGTTATTCCCAGTTCGAGGCTGATGTTCTATGGTTCGAGGCCATTATTTCTAGCTTGGAACTGATGCTTTGGGTTTGAGGCCCAGATGTTATAACTTTGGGTTTGAGGCCCGATTGACTTTTATTGGACTTGGGCTGGAAGCCCCGACTAAAGTTCTAGGATTCAGATCTAGGTTACTATTCTTTCATATTGACTTAGCTATTCTTTGTACCTATCGGGCTAATGGGTTCCGTTCGGCTTTTATTTAAACCTACACACGAGTGTATTTTCTAGGCTTATGGGTTACAATTAGGTTTAGTTTAGTTGTACTTAGATTTACTTTTGGTATACTCTTGGGCCTTTGTTTCATATCTTCTTTGGCCTCTGTATGTATCTAGATTCTATTTTTTCAGATTCTTTTTACCTTTCTTGCCCAGTCGGCCTATGATGCATATTAAGTACCTTATTTCGGTACTTATGCTACACTCTGCAACATTTCATGATGCGGGTCCTAGTACCACCTATCAACAGTGTTTGTTCATTCCATCTTTGCAACTTAGGCTTATCAGAGACGAGGGTGTGCACTTGACGTCCTGGATCAGCATGTCTCCTTCTGTACATATGTTTGCTTTTCTTTTGACTTTGAGATGGCTTGTTGTTGTCCACTTTTGAAACTTGTATTTATTCTTGTTAGAAAGCTTTATACTCGTGACTTCTAGGTTCTGGGAAGGTATCTATTATCTATAGTTTTTGTTTTTCTTCTATTTCTGTCTTTTGTTATTGCTAGGGTTATTTTTTGTTTAGTTTTACCCTAGTCTCATTATTTGTCATTTTGAGTACGGTTTGGCATACATACTGGTGGGTTATAGTAGGTTCCATCATGACTCGGGAAGTTGGGTCATGACAAGGTCGTGAAATGGACCCAGTTTTTGTCAAGACAACCTCAATTAGATGTTTTGACATCTCTATTAAATACAAAATGTCGAATTTGTTGAGGTAGCAAAGTGTCTTTTCATATGTGGGTTTTTCAACCAAATCTGAGAACTCGAATGGAGTCTATTAGGACATAGCATAAATTTGTTGGTGCCTGAGTTGGTGCATCTTCCCAAGCTGCCCTACTACCTCTTAAGTGGTAGCCGCTTAAGTAGCTCTTCCCTTGTTAAGCAGTAGTCACTTAAGTGATTAGGGAGCCGCTTTAGCAGGCCTACAGTATGAGCTTTGCCGCTTTAGCGGTAAGTGTCACTTAAGCAGGGCTGCTTAAGTGACCAAGTGACCGCTTTAGCAGCCCTCACTGGTAGTTATATGTCAAAAAATAGTTCATTGTTCATCATTCAATGTTCGATAGTTTTTTATTATTAGAGCTCTATTTGAGCTTATATTTGGAATCTTGTGTTATGATCATTGGGTTGCATTGGGGGATTATATTACAGGTAAATGTTCGTCCCAAAGACCTTTCTCCCTTTTTTTCATGATGCTTTATGATTCAAAATGTTGCATGAACTATTTCAGCTACAATTAGGCTCATATTGTGCCCATTTATTAGGCACAAGCTCATTGAGTTGAACCAAACCTATAAATAGAGTCAAATAAGTGATTTTCCGTGCGGATCACACAATGCCATTTTAGAATTAGTCTTTGTTACATCTTCAATTATTCTGACTTGAGTGTCACAGTGTTTGTATTGACGTCATGACCATTTACTTAATAACATGATAGCAATCGGAGGTAGTTTAGAAGGGTAAGGTTTCAGTTTAGATTATTCTGGAGCGCGCGTGATTGGTTTTGACGTAGGCCATCGATCATTGGTTAAGGTTGTGTTTATATTTATATGTTTTTATCTAGTTTAGGGAGGGGTTCCTAGCATGTATCATGTTTAGTTGGTCAACACCTTGCCTTAACTTTCCTTTCGAACAGTTTTTTGGGAAATTTAAGCATGTTTACCATTGTTGTGTTTCCATGTTTTAGCTTCATACCTTCTTTGATTGTTTATTGTTTCCTATTCTTAGACATAGACTAAGCAAAGGCTAGTGATTTCCTTAGATTCTCTTTTGAGCCATTATACCTTAGAAATCCTCCAATGCCACTTTGAACGGTTTAGCTCCTTGTAGACTAATATAGAAGACTGATGTATGGAAGAATGCATAGTTAACTAACAAACAACTCAACTCATATATCTTTCATCCATAACTTCCCTATAATTATTTCCTGGTGCATTTTAGATGATATTTCAAGCCTACTTATGATATTCAATTGGGCCATGGGTTTCGAGCTAGAGTTGGTCCCTAGTGATTGTGAAGGTGGTTTCGATTTATGGTATATTCTTGCATGATGATGATCTTGTGATTTTGGAGAAACTCGAAGTCTATTAACCACAACTCGAGGTCCTATAGCATTTTTACTAGACGCAATTCGAGGCCCTGGTGCATTTCCACCAACCCCGCTTTGAATCTTGGAACACTTTGTTTAGTCGGGTATGATTCATGACATTATTGTTTCATTGGGTACTTTGGGGCACTCGTTGTTGTCCAAGTCTTGGCTTGGCCATTTATGTTCAGGAGTTTATCTAATCTTAGTCTTAGTAAGGGACATCTTCAGCTATTTTGTGGACTCATCATGGTTATGGGGTCTGTTTGGATTATTTAATTTCCAATTGTCCTTGAGTACACCTTTTGGGCATATAGGGTCGAATTAGATTTATGATAGTTGTTTTATTTTATTGCATCATTTAGTCTAGATTTGTGATCTTATATTTAAGATTTTCCACTATTGCTTCATTTATCTTGCCTCTAGTCACCATTTAGTTCCTTGCTTTTTCGTGTGTTTTTTCTTTCCAAGATCGGTTGGCCTATGATGCCTACAGGGTACCTGTTGTTTTAGTACCCATGCAAAACTCTACAGCTGTTTTCTTGATGCAGAACCGAGCGCATGCCGATAATGTTGAATTTTGGCCTTCTGTGAGGACTTCCAAAGACTAAGGGTGATCAAATGGCGTCCTATTTTTCTCATATGCATTTGTATATGGTTTTGACTAGTCTTTTGTATTCGAGAAAAATTTGTACTTATTCTTTTTATTTTGTAGCTTGTACTCTTTACACTAGCTTTTGTACCTTCATCCACCAGGTTATAGGATTGGATCATTTGGTTTTGTCAAAATTTATATCATTTCCTTCTTTCTTCTATCATTTCCTTATGTTGTTTTCATCTTTTCGTTGGTTATTTATTCTTCCTAACGTAGTTGTTACTTTTCGTTCTGGGATAAATGTTGGCTTACATACCGGCTGGTTTTTGTGGTGCCTTCATGACTCGTGTTTTTGGGGTGTGTTAGAGCCACCCTAGTTGAGTTCAGATCTTCTGTGGCCGTGGATGATTTGCCCTGTAATGAATTCTTGGCATCCAAAGATTACTGTTTTTCCTATTATTTTGTATTGTCTATATATTTTGTATTTTGAGTAGACATATCTTATGTACAAACTCCTTTAGGTCCATATACATCATTGTACCGGTGTATAGCTTTTTCTTTCTCTGTCCCTTTTGGATCATCTTTGTATATTTCTACGGTTTTATACCTATCTATGCTATGGACCCTTCTTTTTTCTTATTATTACTTCCACTTAGTTTCACGACTAGTGCACATATTGCTTTTTAGTAGGGTAGCACAATTGCACTTGATTAGTTGATAGTTATACTTAATCCTTGATACTTTTTATCATTGATTTACCAAATAAATCAAAATAATAATTGACTAGTAACTATTACTTATAACTATTCAGTATTAACTATTAATAATAAGTAATAAGTAATAACTAAAAAGTAATATTGTAATAATAATCTTTCTAGCGCTTTAAGAGAAATAATTACTTAATAACTAATAATAATAAGTAATGGAGTACCTACTAAGTGATATTGTAATAATAATCATTCTAACACTTTAAGAGAATTAATAAATTAATAACTAATAAAGCAATTGATAATTGAGATTTAAAAATTGAGTTGAGAACTTCAAATGAGGAAGTTGAAATATTTGAAATTAAAAATTGAATTCTTGAAAGTTAAAACAGTAGAGAAATTGACAGACTATGTTGAATAAATATGAATAAATAAATTTACCATTATGATCTCTCACAAAGAAAGCTACAGACCTAGGATCAGGATTACCCTTGGAAGCCCCATCAGTGTTACATATGAACCATCCAGTAGGAGGAGGAGACTATCTGATAATTTTGTGATGGAAACTTGGCCCGTATTTAACAAACTCACCAACTATCTGAGGCCAAGTTCGTGGAGTATTCAAATCCCAATTAAACCTTAATTTGACAAACTTATAAATGTGAGAATTAATTTCCCAGAAAATCTTGCATTTAGAATAAGATCCTCTATGTAATATTGTGTTTCTCCTCCCAAAAAAAAACCATAGTATGAGAATTGAAATGGCATGATACACCTCTTTTAGTCTGTAATTTCCATGAGTATCCCACCATTTCTTCAAAGCTTGTCTCACCTATATGAAAGGGCGTCCAATCCCTACTACCTGTGTGTAATACCTCCACACACTAGAGGCCACTGCAACTTGTAAAAATAAATGTTCAATAGTATCACTTGCAGGATTTGAGCAGTAAGTACAAAGTTGAGAGATAATAGGATTCCAGGCAACAAGTTAAACTATTTACCCAAATATGATTAAAAGACTCTTCTGGTGCAGACCTATTTCTTATAAGTTCTGAGGCACTCTTCACAATAAATTTACCAGAACTAGTTTGTAACAACCAAGGTTTTTCAATTCGATTAGATTGCCTCACATGATCTATGCAAAGCCTGACATTTTCAACAACATCAAGGGGTAGAAGATCGTGCATAGTTTAATAATCCCAACTATCTTCACTCAAGAAAACAACAATGTCTTCCAAGGGATGACAACTTTGTACTTCATATTGGTGAAGAAATAAAGGACCAAGCTTGGTTCAATTATCATACCAAGTACTAGATGTACCTCCTTTACTTTCCCACAATATATTCTACTCTACTATCTCCCTCATAATAAGAATGTGTTTCCATACCTGAGAACCACCCTTCCATTCAACAAGAGTTGGAATTTATTTCTTGCAATAGTTGTTCTGAAATAAATTGGATCACAAAGATCTTTGTGTCCTGAATCTCCACCAAAGCTTCGCATGCACAGCTTGAGAAACATCAAACAATGACATGAACCCTAAACCTCCTACTATCTTTGGGGGATATACATTATCTCAAGAAGCCCAATGCTTTCCTCCGCCATAATCTTTGTTTTCCCAAAAGAATCTGGCAAAGATTTTATAAAGTTCCCCTAATGACATATTTAGGGGATACTACTGCAGATAAAATATGTATAGGGATACTTTGAAGAACATTTTTTATCAACACCTCCTTACCTCCATAGTATATCATATTACCTTTCCACTATTGAAGCTTATCGTTTACCCTTCTGATAAGATCTGCGTAATGTTCTTTTCTTTCCCTGGCATGAGAAATTGAACAACCTAGATATTTTATAGGAAAACGACCTCTGGGAAAATTTATTTATAGATTAATGGGGATTTTTTTAGGAAAAATTTATAAAAATAGAAAATTAGATTTATGATATTTTTTAGCCATTAACGGGACCCTACAACATTCGAAATAATTGTAAAGAATCTGATTCTTAAAATCAGATTCACTAGAAAATCATCCTCCTCTTTAATCCTGGGTCTACTTGATTTGGGCTACTACTACTCTGGGTCAATTTTGGGTCGACCCGACCCGATAGACGCCCTATGGTTGAATGATATAAATGATCATCAAACTGCAAAAAAGTTAAAAGTAAGAAGAAAGATTAGAATTGGTCATTTTTCTAAGAGTTCTTAGGTTTGGTTTTAATGTATGATAAAGTTCCAGCTTCTATTTCTTTTTGGGGGCACCAGTTACTTTTGTGAATTAATCTATCTGTGAAATGTATGTTTCTGTGTGTTTCAATATGAAATGATTTTCTCGAGCTTTACTTTTTTTTTTGTTTTATTTCCTTTTTATAAGATATCTTCTTCTTTTATATGTAAGAGATCTGAATAGAATATTTTCTTCTATTCAAATTTTAAGAAGATAAGATATCTTGTTCCTTGTTCTCTGTGTGCTTCTATAATCATATTTTAAAACATATATATGAGTAGATTCTACTACTTTAGTGCTCTTTGTTTTTGAGAATTTATTTTTTGAAATATATAAAATTGAATGATATGGACTTATGACATCCTTAATGTGTGAAAAATTTCTATTTGAAACTCTAGAAAATGAGATTACAAAAGCGAAATTTGAATTTTAAATGAGTTTGGGATAAATGATTTTTTAATCCTTTAAAAAAAACTTTTTAGTTTTATAGACCTTCTATAATTTAGAGTATATTTGACATTGCTGCTCAAAACTTCTTATTTGTAGAAGCTCCTATTTAAAAGAGCTTCTGAGAAAAGTACTTTAAAAAACAAGTTGTGTTTGGCTAATTCATAGAAAATTGTTTTTGAAAACCAAATTGTGTTTGACTAATCCTTTAAAAAGTTCTTTAGAGAGTAAAATTACAAAAAAAGAGAGAGTATTAATGAGATTTTAGTATTGAGATTATTTTATAGAGAGAAACTATATAAAATTCCTATTATAAAAAAATTAATAATTTTTTTATTTTTATTCAAATAAAATTTACATATTCTAATTTTTAATCAATAGTATATATTTTTTTGAGAGAACTAAACTCTTTTATGCTATTTTTTTTCTAATCTTGCAAAATTTTGTTGTTACCTTTTCTTCTAGTTCTTAAAATAATATATAAAATATAAAATAATAATATATAAACATAAAATAAAGTACAACTTTAAAATAATAAAGAAAAGAATTCTTATACGAAACTTAACCAAACTTATGAGATATCTTAATTAATTAACAAGGGATATATTGGTAAATATGTATATGTGGAAGATATATTTATGTAGTAAAAAAATAATTGTCTTCTTTTGCTTTTGCTTGTGCTTCTTAAAGAAGCAGAAATTTTTAGCTTCTTTTCAACAACAAAAAAATCATTTCTGCTTCCATTTAAAAGCAGTTTTATTGATTTGTCAAACACTTAATTTGGTTTTAAAAAAAGATTTTTTTTCTCAAAATAAGTTATTCTAGGCTCGCAACAACAATAACAAAAAGGCGCTAAGAGATCGTTAGTTTATGATATAAAATATCATCATTGTTATATATAATAAATCTAAAAAAATGATTTTCTTTTATTCCAATTGTAAAGAGGGCAAGAGATCTCATTTCATGTAAATTTGGAATTCTTCATTAGTGTTTGTGGAAATAAAATTTAGGGATAAATAATTTTCTTTCCTTGAACAAATTTCTTTTAGTTCAATGACCTTCTTTATAAGAGATCTTCATTTCTACATGTCTTAAATCCGAAGAGATCGTCATTTTAAAAAAAATGGCCAAAACGCAATACAACTCATTTCCATCCAAGGAATATAGTACATCTGTCATAAAAGTATGTTGACTAGTTTATAACAAAACATGTTTATTAGGGAAACATATTCTTTAATAGTGTCTCTACTTCAATTTATATGACATAACTCGAACTTCAGGAGTTAAATTCTTACATTGTTATGGTAAATTCAGATATAGAATATTTTCGGTTTTTAAAATAAAATTAAATATTTGGAACCTATGTTAAAACATAAAAGTACTATAAGTCACAATAATTGACAATTCAAAATATTTGAAAACTGCATGAAAAAGTTGCGGTGAAACTCTATTGACTCTTGGAATTCAAAAAAATGCCACATAAATTGAGGCTGGGAGAATTATTTTTTCATTTCAATTTTTTCCCATATGATATGGAATTTTAAAGTTGGAAATTTGGATTTTGTTAGTTTAGTTTCTTAAAAGTTCTGGTAAGTCAAAAGGAGAAAACAATTTAAATAAAGAGACTACAAAAAAAAGAATTTCTTATCATTAACAAAGTTAATATTCATACTGGTTTGATGAAATTTTTATGCTGTTTTTTTTGTTATCTTTCATAAAACAAGGTCCTCCAAATATGAGCTTCACAAAATGAGGCAATCGAAAAATTGTCAAAAAATGCAAGTCATAAAATCCATCAATCTAGTGGGCTAATATTTTGTTATCTTGCCTCGTGTTGTGTGTATTTACATGAAGAACAATGACCACACAGACTCATCCAGTGATGAGGAGAAAAATCTCCAAAGAGAGAACTCCAAGAGACAAAAGAATGTGTAAAGAAATTATAATCGAAGATGGAAAGACTAAGGTCTTTTCAAAGTGGATATCGTCCAAAGAGAATAAAGATACAAAGTTGCTCCAAGAAAATGTAAAGAAGTACAAGGAAGTTATACGACAAAAATGGAGGTGGGGAGTAGAGATTTGAGATGGAAGAAAGAATGCTCGATGTTGGTTAGGAACGTTTGACACTACTGTAAAAGCTATTTAAGTTTAGGTAAAGGGGACCATTAAATTAAGAGTTGCTAATTATTTGACAAATATTCTTGAGCCACCACCATAAGAAATCAAATCCATTAAGATCGTGCCTGTCGGATGGTAGCATAATTACAATTGCACCTTTGTTCAACTTTTAATCAAGTGCAATTGTGCTACCATTCAACAAACACGATCTTAATGGACTTGATTTCTTATGGTGGTTCAAGAAAGTTTGTCAAATAATTAGCAACTCTTATTTTAATGGTCGCTTTTTCATAAGCAAAAATAGCTTCTACAATAGTGTCAAAAGTTCCCTACCAACATCGAGAATTCTTTCTTCCATCTCGAATCTTAATCCCCACCTCCATTTTCTCCGTGTAACTTCCTTGTATCTCTTTAAATTTTCTTAGAGCAGATTTGTATATTTCTTCTCTTTTGATGACATCCTCTTTAAAAGACTATGGTATTTCTATTTTGGTTGATAATTTCTTTACACTTTCTTTTATATCTCTTGGAGTTCTCTCCTAGGATATTTTCCTCCTCATCACTTGATGAGTATGTGTTTTCATTGTTCTTCATGTAAATACATACAACACGAGACAAGGCAAAAAAATAATAGCCCACTAGGTTGGATGATTTCATGACTCTTGCAATTTATGAGGGTTTTTCGATTGCCTCATTTTCGTCAAGCTCATATTTGGAGGACATTGTTTCATGAAAGAGAACAAATAAAAAAGCATAAAAATTCCATCAAACCAGACATGAATATACACTTCGTTAATGATAAGATATTCTTTATTTTGGTAGTCTCTTTATTTAGATGTTTTCTCCTTTCGATTTACCACAAATTTGAGAAACTAAACTAAAAAAATCCAAATTGCCGACTCTAAAATCCCATATCATATGGACAAAAAGGAAATGAAAAAATAAATTCTCAGCCTCAATTTATGTTGCCTTTTTTTAATTCCAAGAGTCAACAGAGTTTTCACCGCGACTTTTTCATACAACTTTTAAATATTTTGAATTGTCAATTATTGTTACTTATAGTACTTTTAACAAAGGTTCCAAATATATAATTTTATTTTAACAACCGAAAATGTTCTATATTTGAATTTACTATCACAACGTAAAAAATCGACTCTTGAAGTTCGAGTTATGCTATATAAATTTAAATAGAGACACAATTGAAGAATATGTTTCCTAAATAAACATGTTTTGTTATCAAAGGCTGAACATAATTTTATGACAGTTGTACTAAATTCACTTGAATCGAAATGAGTTGTATTGCCTTTTTGCCATTTTTTAAAACGACGGGCTTTTCAGATTTCTGACATGTAGAAATGAAGATCTCTTATAAGGAAGGTCTTTCAACTAAAAGAAATTTGTTTTAGGAAAGAAAATCATTTTTTCCTATATTTTATATCCACAAACACTAATGAAGAATTTCAGAATTCACATGAAATAAGATCTTTTGCCCTTTTAACAATTTGAATCCAAGAAAATCACTTTTTGTCACAACCCGAGTCTGCACCCAGGACATGGCTGGCACTCGAGAACCATTGTTGGTCCCCAAGCAAACCCTCATCCTGGCTGACTACAAACGGAAGACTAACTCAAGAATACAAAATCTCAAAACTCAAGAATACAAAAGCTCAAAACTGAATTGAAAATTCATGAAATTCAAATAATTAACTCAAGATATAATAGTATATTCAACTAGCCCGAAATAGGCAACTCAAGTCTTTAAAACATTTAAGCAAAATAAATGAAACACATTTCTCAAACTCTACTATCTACCTATGAAGCCTCTTAATGAAAAAGATGAAAGTCGGGACAAGACCAACGACATCCTAAACAAACTAAAAAGTAAATGGAATCCTCCGGAAGCAAGGAGGCTCACCAAAGCTAACTTGAACTGCAAGTGGTATCAACGAAGCGCCTGTTGATGACCCTAGTTACATGTGTCTGTATCATGAAACGATGCAGGCCAAATGACATCAGGACATTGAATGTACGAGCATGCAACGGGAAATCTAAAGCATAACATAAGCTTGAACTGAAATCGAAGTAAACATACTTACCTTGTCTGAAACTCACTCAACTTAAGGAATACTCAAGGATACTCAAACTTACTAAACTCAGAAATACTCAAGGATAAGATACTCAACTCAGCAATAAGGTTCTCAACTAAATGAAAAAGGGCTCAACTCAAAATAAAGTACTCAACTCAGTGAAACATAGTTCAATCAAGATACTTAACTCAATATACTCAACTCAAGATAGTCAAGTATAAAGCAACAATAAAAGATGCAATTTATGGAAAGCTTTTAAAACAATAGATAACAAGTCAATTGTATGTAAAAATTCAATAATAACTCAATTATATGTCAAAATACAATAATAACTCTTATTTGTATGTAAAAATAAAATAATAACTCTTATTTGGTAGATTCTGTAATCGACAACCATCACTATGAGCTATGTGATGATACAACGTCTCACCCACGCTGCTAGAACTGTCATATACCTTTTCGGGATATAGAACTCCTCAACTAAGTGGATCCACTAATCTATGCTTAAAAAGCAATAAGGAATCATCTAAAAAGTATGACCTTTACCCATGTTGACCGATATGGTTTATGAAGATTTTGAGTTGTCTGAACTCATCCCCATATCGCTACTCAATACTACTCTCAATAATATATATACTCATGCTCATATGTTTAAAAACATAACTCTTCCTCTGGTTTGAGATAATTGGTCAAACTACCCTCTTTAAAATAGGTAATTGCTCTTAAATTTGAACTCATAACTCATTTAGAAATCTAAGTTTCTCTTTTATTAATGTAAAAATCGATACCTCTGGGAATACATAGTACCCCTTATACACTTACTCAACTCATACTTGAAAACACTTTCTCAAAAAAAAACATATCAAAATCATATTATAATATGATCATTGATGACTGAGGAAGTCATACTGCATAAACAATGATGGTATATCTAGATTCCATACTGCTCATCCATTGATGGCATACTGGATTGACATACTAATCATTTTTTAGAAAACTCTTTTCTCAAAACTAATCTTTACTTTCTCAAAACTCAGTTTAAGAACTAAAGTGTTGGCTTTAAAAAACTTTTCAAAATGCATAACTTAACTCATAGGGTTCATGTGGAATTATGGACATGAACGACTCAACTAAGGGATCTTAATAGCAACATGGAACTCAGTACTTAGAACTCAAGACTCAAGGACTCAAGAACTCGGAACTCATAACTCAACAATATTACTCATCTCAAGGATACTCAATTTATGGAGTCCATGCAAAATTATGCGCATGAACGACTCAACTCAAAGATCTGAATTACTATGTAGACTCATGAATACACTCTTCTAATTCTCATACTCATTTACTCAATTTTTGAAGCAAGTTATAAATAATAGTAGAAGACTCCTTGAAATGACTCAAAGGGACTTTCTCAAACTTTACCTTTACTCTACCTTGAATTTGAATTATGAATTCAAGGATCATGATTAGGATATGTAGGATTTCTCAATGATTAGATGAAGTTTAGATAGTTGATAATAAGAAACGGTAGAAGACACAAACTGGGGAGCATGTGCGCGATGCGGAGGAGGGACATTATTTTTTGAAACAATTTTTTTTTTTGGGACGGCGGGGTCTGCGTCCTCTCTGCAACACGGACCTGGGCATAGAATTCAACCCGACTTTTTTTCCTCTTCCAAACTCTATTCAACTCCTATCCACTTCAGTTCTAAGGTAAAAATCATGAATTTTCTTTACCCAGAACAATTTCAGTGAAACCCACACAAGGAACTATCAATTTACTCATCTTATTCAAAACCCTCACCTTAAGAACTCAAAACGAAACTCCATTACCAATTAAACTCAAGAACTTCTCAAGAACTCAACAATCAACATCAAGAAAGAATTCATGGGTAAAATATTGCATGATTGGCGTGAGGGTGAATAAACCCAACACTATGGACGCTTACATACCTTAATTTGGCGAAACAAAAACCTCAATTTGCAAGAAAACTTGGGAAACGCTTGAAATCCTCCTAGTTTCCTCTTCTCAAAACCCTAAGAGTGATTTTGAATTATGAAAACTGATCTAAGTCAATTTAGACCCCTAAAATATTACCAAAATTGTTTTAAGCTGAAGGGGTAAGGAAAACACAAAAATACCCCTCATTAATTCAGGTCACTTTCCTTAACTGGACATTTTGTCTTCAAACAGGCATATCTCTTTATGGTTGTTTCAAGTAAACCCCAAAACTTAAAAGAACTTAGGAATGACTTGAATGAATTTTCTTTAATTCTTTTTGGAACGTAAGGTGCTACATCTAGTGACCGTAACACTTAAAAAAATTTAAATTCCTCGGTAAAATCTTACTCACAATGAGGGATGGTTCGAGTCTTAGCTCAAAAAAAATTCTGGGGTGTTACATTATCTCCCCCTTGGGATCATTCGTCCTCGAATGACGGTTGGACTGGGTATGGAACAAGGTTACTTTTTCTATATTCAAGCTTAACCCAAATTCTAAGGTTCGGATTCTATACCTCTCTATAGGGAATGTCATCCCACGAATATTTCTCTTTACCATCACATTTAATTAACATTGGGCTCATATCAAGAACCACCTAATGTTTAACAACACCACATTCAAGATTAGTACTCTAGCAACTCCATAGACTACTACTAACCAGCTCCTTAAGAAATTCTCATTCTCTCATCATCTTTGCCATACCAACTAGAATTTCCTGCATCACTACTTGGAACCAACTAAGGGCTCTCATTTAACTATTTCTCATAGTAAAACCTCATCCTCCTCTTCCTCCTCATTTATAACCTTAGATGGAACCATCACACCATCATTATCATGATAAGAACATTAACCTTCTTCTTCTAAAATCACTCCACTACTAAAAGGACCTCTGAAAAGATATGACCTCACATACTCTTTTGAACTCATTACTACCGTATTCTCAACACTTGACATTGATTTCTCATCTTATCATCTGTCCCTTAGGTCTAAAGCTGACACTTGAAAGCTATGGACCTATTCTATTATCTCTAAAGTGGTCTACATCCCCCTTTACTCTAACATTCGGGAAAAGTTTATCTAATGACTACCGAACTCTCCATAAGAAGGTATTAAGACCTCTTTCTAAGATGCTTCTCTTAACCTCTTCTCATTGTCTCCTAAGGTTGCTTCATCTGACTCTTTAGGAACATTACACTAGAACCAGCCTATCCCATATTGGCAACTCAATTATATAATCTAGGCACACATAAAAATCATAACCTCAATTGGGACCTCGTCTGGCCACATACTATCTCAGGTGTGCCTCTTACTGCTCTACCTTTATTTCTCTCCTATATGGGTCATAATACCACATATTTATTGCAAGGTACCACTTTGATGTCCTCACTTATTTCAGGTCAAACCTACTAGATCAGATCTCAAAACTAACACCATCACCTTCATGTTTCCATCTTTTGATCATGACATTCATCTCAAATTCATGCTTTGTGTCTAGTACTAAAAGCGGATATCAATATGATTGCTCACACCTTATACTACTTGTGACTACTAGAAAAGTCAAGGAACAACCACCCACTAAGATCTCATGACAAGTAGGAATCTTTAGCTCTCCGTGTACCTACCTACAGTTTACCTTCACCTTTCATTTCACAACTTAAGTATTATTTACTCATTCACTACACAACATTGCCTAATTAGTTCTATAACACTTTGAATATTATGGGCTCTCCCTCAAAAATCATAAGAATGAATTAGATCTATCACCTCATGAATACTCTTGCTCTTCTACTGAACACCTACACTTGGTCGTTACCCACACAATGACACCTCATCATAAACTCCTTTCTAGTTAAAATATACTCTAACTCATCCTAACTTGTAACTATTCTTCTACCTCATATCATGAACTCTAAACAAGATTATTATCCCTTAATCTACTCATAAAGTAAAACTCATCATTAATAACTTATTGGGTACATGACTATAATAACATAACTTGCCTCATCACTACCCCTCTTTCTTAGATAACTTAATCTCTGCATGCTTTTCTCTTAACTTAAGGGCACTCTTTACTACTACTGCTCATAATCTCGTAATGCATACTATTTTTTTAGGTGAAAATATTACCCAAACTCTAAAGCACACTTTCTCACACGGGTCTCACCTGAATAAGGTTTAGAGAATATAGTATATCTCACTTTCAGCTCAAACGCACGATTCATGTGAATATGAGTGCATTTTTTCGAACTCAATAGTTAACTCACTCATAGGCTCCTCTCAAGCCCCTCTACAATCTCAAGGCTTACTCAATAATAACTCATCCATAAGGATCTTGGGCTTTACTTTCCAACCACCTATAGTATGAGAAGTAGTAGAATGAATCTGGAAAATGCACTAGTATGAATAAATCTCTATGACAAAGCTCTGTTGCATGATTTAGAGTATGAAAGAAGGGAAACTTTTATTAAATGTCCATAGTTCCTCATTTATATAAGTGGGGCCCTTGAAACCATAAACAAGACGCTATTGACACGACTTCATAGAGACCCTAGGACACTTGAACTCTATGCTCTGATACCAAGTTTTTTACGACCCGAGTCTACACTATGGACGTTGTCGGCACTCGAGAACCATTAATTGTTGGTCCCCAAGCGAACCCTCATCATGGCTGACTACAAGCGGAAGACTAACTCAAGCATATAAAAGCTTAAAACTGAATTTGAAATTCATAAAACTCAAATAATTAACTCAGAATATAATATTATATTCAACTGGCCCGAAATAGGCAACTCAAGTCTTTAAAACATTTAAACAAAATAAATGAAATAGACTTCTCAAACTCTACAGTCTATCTATGAAGCCTCTAAATGACAAATATGGAAGTTCGGAATAGACCCACGACATCCTAAACAAACTGAAAAGTAAATGGAATCCTCCGGAAGCAAGGAGGCTCACGTAAGCTAATTCGAATGATAAGTGGTATCAACGAAGCGCTTGTTGATGACCATAGTTAGTTGTATCTGCATCATGAAACGATGCAGTCCAAATGGCATCAGTACATTGAATGTACGAACATACAAGGGGAAATCTAAAGAATAGCATAAGCTTGAACTAAAATCGAAGGAAACATACTTACCTTGTCTAAAACTCACCAACTCAAGGAATACTCAAGGATACTCAAAGGTACTCAAACTTACTCAACTAAGAAGTACTCAAGAATGAGATACTCAACTCAGCAATAAGGTACTCAACTCAACAATAAAGTACTCAACCCAGTGAAACATAGTTCAACTCAAGATACTCAAGGATAAAGTAACAATAAAAGATGCAATTTATGGAAAGCTTTTTAAAAAATAGATAGCAACTCAATGGTATGTAAAAATACAATAATAACTAAATTGTATGTAAAAGACAATAATAACTCTTATTTGTATGTCAAAATACAATAATAACTCTTATTTCAGAGATTCTTTACCGACAACCATCACTATGCCCTATGTGATGAAACAGTGTCTCTCCCACGCTGTCAGAACTGTCCTATACCTTGCTGGGATATAGAAATTCTCAACTAAGTGGATCCACTAAGCTATGCTTAAAAATCAATAAGGAATCATCTAAAAAGTATGACCCTTTACCCATGTTGGCAGACATGGTTTATGAGGATTTTGAGTTGTGTGAACTCATTCCCATATCAGTGCTCAATACTACTCCCAATAATATATACTCATGCTCATATGTTTAAAAACTTAAGTCTTCCTCTTGTTTGAGATAATTGCTCAAACTACCCTCTTTGAAAGAGGTAATTTCTCTTGAAATATCTTTGAACTCATAAATCATTTAGAAATCTCAGTTTCTCTTTTATTAATGTAAAAATGGATAACTCTTGGAATACATAATCCCACTTATACTCTTACTCAACTCATACTTGAAAACTCTTTCTAAAAAATATAATATCAAAATCATATTATAATATGATCATAGATGACTCGGGAAGTCATACTGCATAAACATTGATGGTATATCTAGATACCATACAACTCATACATTGATGACATACTCGATTTTCATACTAATCATGTTTTAGAAAACTCTTTTCACAAAACTCATCTTTACTTTCTCAAAACTCAGTTTAAGAACTCAACTGTTGGATTTTAAAAAAAACTTCTCAAAATTCATAACTCAACTCATAAGGTTCATGTGGAGACATGACGACTCAACTCAGGAATCATAATAGCAAAATGGAACTCAGTACTCAAAACTGAAGACTCAAGAACTCAAGGACTCAAGAACTCGAAACTCATAACTCAACGATATTACTCCTCTCAAGGATACTCAATTTATGGAGTCCATGAGAAATTATGGGCATGAACGACTCAACTCAAAGATCTAAATTACAATGTAGACTCATGAATACACTCTTCTAATTCTCATACTCATTTACTCAAGTATTGAAACAAGTTATAAATAATTATAGAAGACTCCTTGAAATGACTTAAAGGGACTTTCTCAAACTTTACCCTTACTCTACCTTGAATTTGAATTATGAATTCAAGGATCATCATTAGGATATATAGGATTTCTCAATGCTTAGATAAAGTTTAGATAGTTGATAATAAGAAACGGGCGAAGACCCAAACTGGGGAGCATGTGCGAGACGCGTAGGAGGGTTATTATTTTTTTATGCGGAGCTGGTCGCAAAATTCTCCCCGACTTTTCATCCACTTCCAAACTCGATTCAACTCCTACACACTTCAGTTCTAAGATCAAAATTCATGAATTTTCATTACCCAGAACAATTTCAGTGAAACCCACACAAGGGACTATCAATTTACTCATCTTATTTGAAAGCCCTCGCCTTAAGAACTCAAAATGAAACTTCATTACCAATTAAACTCAAGAACTCAACAATCAACTTCAAGAATGAATTAATGGGTAAAATATTGCATGATTACCGTGAGAGCGAACAAACCCAACACTATGGAAGCTTATATACCTTAATTTGCCGAAACAAAAACCTCAA
Organism: Solanum paucissectum; assembly: GCA_029582445.1. Lineage (NCBI taxonomy): Eukaryota > Viridiplantae > Streptophyta > Magnoliopsida > Solanales > Solanaceae > Solanum > Solanum paucissectum. Next base: position 4,647 of record JAJONZ010019852.1, on the reverse strand, counting down.
TTTGCAAGAAAACTTGGTGAACGCTTGAACTCCTCCTAGTTTCCTCCTCTTGAACTCCTCTCAAAACCCTAAGCGTGATTTTGAATTATGAAAACTGATCTAAGTCAGTTTAGACTTCTAAATTATTACCAAAAACGTTTGAAGCTAAAGGGGTAAGGAAAAGACCAAAATACCCCTCATTAATTCGGGTCACTTTCTTTAACTGAACAAGTTGACTTCAAACGAGCATATCTTCCCTATCTGAACTCGGATTTTATCAAACTTGGTGGCGTTGGAAAGAGGATTCAAAGACCTTTCATTTGATATCTTATGGGCCACCTAACTCATCCTATGCTGAAACTTATGTTTGTTTGAAGTTGACCCCAAAACTTAAAGGAACTTAGGAATGACTTGAATGAATTCTCTTAAGTTCTTTTTGGAACTTAAGGTGCTACATCTAGTGACCTTAACACTTAAGAAAATTTAAAATTATCGGTAAAATCTTACTCACAACGAGGGATGGTTCGAGTCTTAGCTCAAACAATTTTCGGGGTGTTACACTTTTTAGATTTCTTATTTATAACAATGATGATCTTTTATATCTAAAACTAAGGATCTCTTAGCGCCTTTTTACCATTGTTGTTGCGAGACTAGAAAAACTTATTTTGAGAAAAATAGATTATTTTTTTTTTAAAATAAAGTGTTTTGCAAATCTATAAAACTACTTTTAAATGGAAACATGAGTAGTTTTTCTTTTGTTGGAAACACGCTTAAAATTTCTACTTCTTAAATTAGGAATAGCAAAAGCAAAAGCAGAATTTTTTTTGTCAAGGCTAAAATATATCTTCCATATATATATATTTACCAATATAGCCCTTATTAATTAATTATCGTATCTAATAAGTTTGGTTAAGTTTCACTTAAGATTTTTTTTTTTATTATTATACAATTTATTTTATTTTATGTTTCTATATTATTATTTTATATTTTAAATATTATTTTACGTATTATTTTTTCAATTAGAAAAAAAAAAGGTAACAACAAAAAATTTGCAAGATTAGAAAAAAGAATAAAAATAACATTAAAGCTATTAGCCCTCTCAAAAGAGATATAATATTGATTCAAAATTTGAATATTTAGATTTTATTTGAATTAAAATAAAAAATTTATCAAAATTTCTTATAATAGATATTTTAAACTTTTTCTCTCTATAAAATGATCTTAATATTAAAAGCACATTAATACTCATCTTTTTATTTTGTACTTTGACTCTCAGAAGCACTTTTAAAAAAGGATTAGTGAAACACAATTTTCTTGTCAAAAATAATTTTCAAATGAATTAGCCAAACACATCTTGTTTTTTTAAAGTACTTTTTTAAAAAGTTCTTTTTAAAAAGAGCTTCTAAAAGTAAGTTTTTTTGAGCATCAATGTCAAACAGACTCTATATTATAGAATGTCTATAAAACAAAAAAGAATTTTATAAAGGACTAAAAAATCATTTCTCCCAATCTCACTTAAAATTCTAGATTCGCTTTTGTTATGCCATTTTTCTAGAGTTTTAAATAGAAATTTTCACACATTAAGGGTGTCATAAGTCCATATCATTCAATTCTATATATTAAAAAAAATAAAATTCTCAAAAACAAAGAAAACTAAAGTAGTAGAAGATACTCATATATGAGTTTTAAAATATGCTTCTAGAAGAACACAGAGAAACAAGGAATGAGATTTCTTGTCTTCTTAAAATATGAATAGACGAAAGTATTCTATTCAGATCTCTTACATATAAAAAATGAAGATATCTTTAAAAAAAGAAATAAAACTGAAAAAGTTTTGTAAAGCACTAGAAAATCATTTCATTTAGAAACACACAAAAAAAATACTTGTCACACATAGATTAATTCACAAGAGTAATTGGTGGCACAAAAAAATGAAGAAGCTAGAAATTGCACATACCTTAAAAAGAAACCTAAGAACTCTTAGACAGATGAAAAATTCTAATCTTTCGTCTTACTTTTAACTTTTTTTGCATTTTGATGATCATTCATATCATTCAAACCTAAGGCGCCCGTCAGGTCGGATCAACCCAAAATTGACCCGGAGCAGTAGTATCCCAAATCAAGCCGACCCAAGACTAAAGGGTAGGATGATTTTCTAGTGAATCTGATTTTAAAAATAAGATCCTTTACAATTTTTTTGAATGTTGTGGGCCCCTCAAAGGCTAAAAAAATCATAAATTTGATTTTCTATTTTTATATAATTTTCATAGAAAAAGATTTCCCCATTAATCTATAAATAAATACCCCCTCTCTTGTTCATATTTATTCAACATATTCTCTCAATTTCTCCACTATTTCAACTTTCAAAAATTCAATATTTAGTTTCAAATATTTCAACTTCCTCATCTGAAGTTCTCAACTCAATTCTTAAATCTCAATTATCAATTCCATTATTAGTTATTAATTTATTAATTCTCTTAAAGTACTAGAATGATTATTATTACAATACCACCTATTAGTTACTCTATTACTTATTATTATTAGTTATTAACTTATTATCTCTCTTAAAGTGCTAATAATATTATTATTACTTCTATAACTTATTACAATTTATTATTTCTCGTAAAGTGCTAGCAAGATCAATTCAACTTTTGCTCTTGATATTTACAATTTGAAGTTTGAATCCAAAGTGGGTTAGCTTGTAATTGCTTAATTTCATATTACCCTTGGTATTTCTCATGCAAGGTATAATTTCTTTACACTTTGTGATGGGTGGCTAAAATCCCAAGATCTAGGATTCATTTATGGTGTTGGGTGTTGATTTAATGTAGTGGGTATTGTGTTTTGTTGTAGTTCATACATGGATTTGGACTAATAAGCATGGGTTAATTTATGGTTTAAGGTTGTAAATTTAATTCCTACTTCTGATCTCCGATTGATGCTCGAAAGAGATTAATTGGAGTGGGTAATTAGTTCAATACGAGTAACTTAGGTTTGATGTCTGTAACTTGCTTGAAAATAGAGGTTATGAGTCAGATCTATTTGCCCTATTTCTGCATCGAAACAGAGAATAGAGTAAGATACTGAGTTGTTTCGTATTGCACGCAGATGAGACCGAAAGGAGACTCTATGAGCTGATGCTATGAGATCGAAAGAACATTAGTGTTACTTCTTTAAATTTCCAAAATTCTTGTTTAAATGTGACTATTGATAACAAAACCCTTTTCGTAAATTTAATGGAATCATCCACCCACATCCTTTTACTATTACAATTGAATGACTTTAAAATCCAAATTTCATGATAGAATTTTTTGTGATATACCATTCTCTATGGGATTTGACCCCGACTCTTAGTTGGGTATTTTTTTATTGATGACGACCGCTTACTATTTTAATTGGTTTTGAAGAGTAGTTTGAGTGTTATAAAAAATGGTGCTGCTACCGGGGAGTGGTGGTTGAGAATCCTATTTTAGAAATTAGTTTGTATATTTGTTTAGTTGTAGTAGATTGTTGCTCTGTGTTGTTGTTTGTTTATTTGCAGGTCTAATACAATGAGTGACCAAGATAGGGAGAATGATAGTCACTACGGTCAAAACGATAACATGGGTGATTTGAATGGCATGCCTATGAACGTCATTCAAACCACATGAGCCATTCGATTACCTTCTACAACGGGGAGGGAAGTCTTTCATGTGACCGGAACAGTGCTACAACTGTTGCAATTAAGAGAAATGTTTGGGGGTTTAGCTCATAAAGATCCCAATTAATACCTTAGAAATTTTGTGGATGTCTGTGGGTCATTTGTGTTCAAGAACATCTCACAAGAGTCCATATGGTTGAGGCTATTCCCATTCTCTTTGATAGGTAATGCCACTAGATGGTGAGTTGCAAAATGATTCAATTACTTCTTGGGAGAAGTTTACTGAAGCTTTCTTGGAGAGATATTTTCCCCTTCGAAGATGGTGAAGCTTAGGGATCAAATCCAAAACTTCAAGAGAATTCAAGGTGAGCCTCTACATGAGACATGGTTGCGGTTCTGAAAAATGGTCTTGAAATGCCCAACACATGGTGTCCTAGACCATTTGTTGCTGCAATACTTTTATTATAGCCTTTATTCAATCAAAAAATGTGGCTGATCAACTTGCCCAAGGAGGGATAATGCGACAACCATATGAAGTGGCCTCGTTGTTGCTTGATGACATCACCAAGGTAAACCGAGTATGGAATACTAGAGAAGACCAAGTGTCGTCTCTACATTTAAGCATGAGTAAAGAACTAATTGAGAAAGAGCATGAGCGAGATGAGAACATGGCTAAAATGATGACTCAACCCAATTTTTTATCCAAGCAGTTATGGGAGGTGGAGTGAAATCAATGAATGCGGTTGGAACTAGTAGTGGGTTTGTCACGACCCAAGCCTAGGGCCTAGACGTGACCGGCGAATGGGGAATCCCGAAGGAACCCCAAACAAGCCTCATAGCGTATCATTACACATCCTTGGTCGCGGAAGCAATTAAATGACCATGAGCAATAAGCATAATCAAGGGGGGAAATCGGGACTAAGGGAGCAAGAGAAAAAAAAAAGAAATGATACATAAATACCATAGATGAGTCAAGTTCAAGCATAATACACAACTTGTCCAACACCACCTCTAAACATGAGTACTTA
>JAJONZ010019851.1:0-23290 GCA_029582445.1 Solanum paucissectum | reverse complement strand
TCTCACTTTTAATTTTTTTAATTTTCAATTGGAACCACTATTTGTTATGCTTATTCAAAAGTACTAAGCAATTATCCATTTATTGATAATTAAATGTTATGATAAAGCGGTAAATACTCGTTTAATCTTAAATGATCTATGAATTAAGTAACAAATTCAGAACTTATTAAATTTTAAATTTTAATTCGATCTCTAAATCAAACATTAAAAAAGATATCGAACATCGAATAAAAACTACAAAAGATATTATTCATTCGATAGACAACTTAAAAAGAAGTGGTTAGAAGAAGAGAGTAGGAATATAATGAGTGGACTTTATCCATATTATTATTACTAGTAGTAGTTGTACTAGTAGAACTATAGAGTGAGCAACTTAAAAGCTAATGTGAATAATTTTTCTTCAAAAAAAATTCGAAAAAATTCTATCAGTCCTACCTAACCCGCTCCGGTCTAAATTTATTCCAACTTATAGTGATGACTATTTCAAACCAACATGCACCCTAAAATACAGTGATGCCCATCCTAATTCAATATTGAAAAAAATACTTCAAGAACACTAATCAAGAACTTAAATTTCTCAATATTTATGGATAGATTCCCAAAAGAAATTCATGATTAATTTGGGGGTGAATGAACCCAACACTATGGACACTTACATACCTCTTAGGATAGAATCCTTGGCGAAAATCCGCAACAAAACACAAGAATCTTGACGAACGCCTTGAACCTTCCCTCTTTTACTCTTCTTGAACTCTCTTCTAAAACCCTAAGCGTAATTAGGATTTGTAAAACTGAACCAAATCAGTTTAGACCCCTAAATATTACTAAATTTTTTTTTAACTTGATGGGGTAAGGAAAAGACTAAAATACCCCTTATATTTTTGAGTAACTTTCCTTAAATGAACAACTTCAAACAGACATATCTCCCTCATACGAGCTCAAAAATTTGCAAACTCAATGGCGTTGGAAAGAGGACTCAGAGATATTTTATTTGATATCTTATGGGTCTCCTAACTCATACTGTGCTAAAAGTTATGGTCGTTTGAAGTTGACCCAAAACATAGAAGAACTTAGGAATGACTTGAATGAACTTTCTTTAGTTCTTTTAGGAACACAAGGTGCTAAATCTAGCGACCTTAAAAGTTAAGAAAATTTTATATTCCTCGGTAATATCTTACTCACAACGAAGAATGGTTTGAGTCTTAGCTCAAAAAAATTCCAAGGTGTTACATTATCTCCTCCTTGGGATCATTCACCCTCGAATGACTGCTTGACAGGGTATGGAAGGGGTTACTCTCACTATCTCTTCTGACTTATGAACTTGCCTACTAACACAGGCTAGACTGATTCGTTCCAAGAGTTGGGACCTTTTATAATGCCTAAATCAAGAATGATGCTATTGTGAACATAGTCACACTCTCTCTGAAGTTACCTTATTTGAAATAAAGGAAATCTAGGCATGAAGTAAGAATAGGAATACCATGCCTTGGGTAATATGACTGCTAAATATTAAGCTTAGCAACACTCCTCAACTATGCTCTTCTTTCATTATACCATACCTCATTGGTTGAAACTCATAGTTCCCTTAAGGGTACATGACTTCTCTTACCAAGGCCTAAGTCTAATGACACACTCTTACTCTATTCAAGCTTAACCCAAATCCTAAGGTTCAGGTTCTATACCTCTCTATAGGGAATCTCATCCTAAGAATATTGCTCTTTACCACCACATTAAATCAACATTGGGCTCATATCAAGAACCACCTAATGTTTAACAACATCACATTCAAGCTTAGCATTCGAACAACTCCATGGACTCTTACTAACTAACTCCTTAAGAAGTTCTCATTCTCTCATCATCTCTGTCATAACAACTAGAATTTCCCGCTTTACTACTTGAAACCAACTAAGGGATCTCATTTAACTATTTCTCATAGTAAAACCTCATCCTCCTCTTCCTCCTTATTTGTAACCTTAGATGGAATTATAACACCATCATTATTATGATAAGAACATTAACCTTGTTCTTCTAATATTACTCCACCACTAAAAGGACCTCTGAAAAGATATCCCACATATTCTTTTGAGCTCATTACTATCTTATTCTCAACACATGGTTTATTTCTCATCTTATCATCCCCCCCACCCTTAGGTCTAAAGTTGACACTTGGAAGCTATGGACCTATTCCATCATCTCTAAGCTGGTCTACATCCCCTTTTCACAACTTAAGTACTATTTTCTCGCTTATTATACCTCATTACTGAATCGGTTCTATAACCTTTGGAACATCATGACCCTCTCAAGCAAATCATAAACCTAGCTTAGATCTATCACTTCATAAATACTCTGTGCTTTTATTCAACACATATATTTAGTCTCCTCTAACACAATGGCACATCGACATCAACTTTATTCTGGTTAAAAGTATACTCTATCTCATGCAGACTAGTAACTATTCCTCTTCCTTCTATTAAGAACTCTCTAAAACATTATTATCCCTTATTTCACTCATAAAGGAACTCATCACTTATAACTCATTGGGTGCATGATTGCAATAACATAATCTTCCCCATCATTATCTTTTTTTCGTAGATTATTGAACCTCTACGTAGTTTCCCCTAACTCTTGGCACTTTGACTACACTCATAATTTTGTAACTCATGGTACCTTTTTGGATGAAATACTACCGAAGCTCTAAACATACTTCCTCATAAGGATCTCAGCTAAAATAGGGCTTAGAGAAGAGAGTGCAACTCGCCTTTATCTTGAACACACGATTCATATGAACATGAGCGCATTCCTTTGAAACTCAACAGTTAACTCACTCATGGGCTTCTCTCAAGCCCCTCTTGAGTCTCATGACTTCCTTAAGATTTTGCTAAGAGAAACTCATTGATAAAGAACTGAGTTTGCCTTTCAACCACATCTAGTATGAGGGGTAGTCGAATGGATATGAGAACGCGCAAGTTAGAATAAGTATCTATGACATAGCTTTATTGCATGATTAAGAGTATGAAAGAAGGGAAACTTTTCCTAAATGTTTGTAGTCCCTCATTTATAGAAGTGGGGCCCTCACAACCATAAATAAGATCCTACTCTACACGGCTTGATAGACACCCCAGGACACTTGAACCCTGTGCTCTGATACCAAGTTTGTCACGACCCGAGTCTACACCCTGGACATGGTCGGCACTCAAGAACCATTGTTGGTCCCCAAGTTAACCCTCATCCTGACTGACTACAAGCGGAAGACTAACTCAAGCATACAAAATCTTACAACTGAAATAAATTCAGTAACTCGAATACTAACTTTCAAAATAATCTAAACAATACTCAATAGAAGAACTCAGAATTTGTAAAAACAACTCAAAGAAGATACATACTGAAACTACTCAACTTTGTCTATCTATGAAGTCTCTAATATACAGAAAGATATCGGGACAAAACCCATGACATCTCAAAACCAACTAACTGCAAGGTAAAGGTGAAGTCCTCTGGAATATAAGAAGGCTCATTAAAGTTGACTGGAATTGCAATAGTAGCAACGAAGCTTTTGTTGATGACCCTGAATACCTATATTTGCATTATAAAATGATGCATTCCAAATGGCGTCAGTACATTTAATGTACGAGCATGCAAGTGGAATTCTAAAGAATAAAAATAAACTTGAACTGATGGAAAAGAAACTTACTTACCGCTTCTCCACTCACTCAACTTAACTCAACTCAACTCAATAAAACATAGTTCAACTCAACTCACAAAACTAGGGCTCAACTCAACAATAAGATACTCAACTGTGTGATACATAATTCAACTCAACACAGAGAAATAGGTCTCAACTTAACAATAAGGTACTTAACTCTGATTCAAGATACTCAACTCAAGATAAAAGCAACAATAAATGATGCAATATCTGGAAAGGTGTTAAAAAATTATATAATAACTAAGTTGTATGCAAAGATACAATAATAACTCAATTGTATGAAAATAAAATAATAACACTTATTTGACTGTAAGGATACAAAATAACTCTATTTGGGAGATTCTCTAACCGACAACCATCACTATGAGTTATGTGATGATACAACGTCTAGCCCATGTTTCCATAACTTCCTATACTTTGTCGGGGTATAGAACCTACTAACTAAGGGGATACACTAGTCTATGCCAAAAATAAATAAAGAATCATCTTAAAAGTATGACCCTTTCTACCCACGTTGGCTACATGGTTTATTGGGGTTGTGAGTCGTTAGAACTCTCCCCCATACCGGTGCTCAATACTACTCCCAAAATGAACTTAGCTCATTATGTTTTAAAGAAAACATTTCCTCCTCCACATTATTTGAGATTATTACTCAAAAGGTTTCACTTAAAAGAGATAGTATTCAAAAATGTTCATGAACTCTTTTGGAAATTTGTGTTTCCTCTCATCTTAAATGTAAAAACATTTACTCTTAGGAATAGTTAGTTTCCTTATATCATTTTAAAGAAAATGAACTCAACTCTACTCTTCCTCAACTCAGTGCTCAAGTCTTTAAAATAAGTTTTCAAACAATTTGTAAAAAGACTTCTTAAAATAGGGTTCATGCCGAATTATGGACGTGAACGACTCAATTTAAGGTTTTCAATAACCATGCAGAGAACTCAATACTTGGAGCTCAAAAACTCCAGAACTCAAGGAATCAATAATACTACTCATCTCAAGAATGCTCGAGTCAGAGGGTTCATGCAGAATTATGGGTATGAACTACTCAACTCAAGGACTCAATGATACTTCTCATCTCAAGATTGCTCAACTCATAGGGTTCATGCGGAATTATGGGCATGCACTACTCAACTCATGGGCTTTCATGGGTAACATGTAATAGTCCCATTATTAGGGATATAATCCCAAAATTATTAGGAACTCAATACTCAAGACTTAGAACTTGAAGATACTACTCCTCTCAAAGATACTCAAATTATGGAGTTCATACGGATTTTATGGGCATGAACGACTTGATTCAAGGATCTGAATGATAATGTAGACTCGTGAATACATTCTCTTCATTCTCATACTCAATTACTCGAGTCATGAAACAATTTATAAGTTATTGTAGAAGACTCCTCGAATAGACTCAAAGGGACTTTCTCAAACTTTACTCTTAACTCTTCCTTGAAATTGAATTATGAATTCAAGGTTTATGATTCAAGTTATGAATGATCTATCGATGTTTATATGTAGTTTAGAGTAGTTAGAATTAATAAGCAGTAAATGTACACTTTGAAAGAACTTAGACGGGTAAAAACGATGGAAAAAGGGTGGGGGCAGGGAACCCTGGCGCACTGTTGGCACGGGGCATCAGCCCCTAAGCTTCAGAGGCAGCAACCTGGCGCACTGCTGGGGCGCCGCCCCTGCCCCTCCAGCGCATCTTGGGCGTGCCGTCCTAGCCCTCCCCAGAACAATCCGATGAATTTTCTTCTTCGATTTTTGGCTCTAATTCGCCTAGAATCGAATGTTTTCTTCCCAACTTACTTATATTCGAAGACCTAACATAAGTACACGAAAATCAAGTAAAAAAGAACTCTCAAACCCCTAACTTTCCTCTCCAAACTCATCAACCCATCCTAATTCAAGAACGAAAACAATATTTCATGAACACTAATCAAGAACTTAAATTTCTCAATATTTATGGATAGATTCTCAAAAGAAACTCATGATTGGCATGTGGGTGAATGAACCAAACACTATGGAAACTAACATACCTCTTAGGATCGAATCCTTGGCAAAAATCTACAACAAAACTCAAGAATCTTGACGAACGCGTTGAACCTTCCCTCTTTTCTCCTCTTTTCATCCTCTTGAACTCTCTTCTAAAACCCTAAGCGTAATTAAGATTTGTAAAACTGAATGAAATCAGTTTTGACCCCTTAATAATACTATAAATCGTTTTAAGCTGATGGGGTAACGAAAAGACTAAAATACCCCTCATATTTTTGGGTAACTTTCTTTAAATGAACAACCTGACTTCAAACAGGAATATCTCTCTCATACGAGCTCGAAAATTAGCAAACTCGGTAGCATTGGAAAGATGAATTAGAGATCTTTCATTTGATATCTTATGGGTCTCCTAACTCATCATGTGCTAAAAGTTATGGTCATTTGAAGTTGACCCAAAACATAGAAGAACTTAGGAATGACTTGAATGAACTTTTTTTTAGTTCTTTTTGGAACTCAAGGTGCTATATCTAGCGACCTCAAAAGTTAAGAAAATTTTAAATTCCTTGATAAAATCTTACTCACAGAAAAAAACGGTTCAAGTCTTAGCTCAAAAAAATTCTGAGGTGTTACATAGAGTAAAAAATTAACTAACCTAAATGACTAAAAGCAACATAATTGGATCAATACATGAATATGGAGTGAAAACCATTTAAACTTTACAATAAGATATGCAATAAAAGCAACATGAAAATAATATACTTTAATTTGTGGGGAGTTTCTCTAACCGACAACCATTACTATGAGTCTAGCAATGATACAACATTTCACCCACATTGCAAGGGCCATCCTATACCTTGTCGGGGTTTAGGATGATATTGTGATTATGGATCCATCTAATAGGCCTTCACAGAGACAGTGAGGAGTAATATGAAGAATCAATTCTATCCTATCCTACATTGGCCACGTAGTTTATGGGACTTCTGATTTATATAAGATTCTAACCAAATTCAATGCTCGATACTACTTCTAAAATAATCAATATAACCTTATGCTCAATTCACCCATTTAAAAGAATGGACTTTTTACTTTATTGAAGTACTCTTCAACAAATTAGACGTATTTACATTCTTAAAGAATACACTCATGAACTTATCTTTCAAGCCCAATAATCAACATAGGTACATATTTATATACATATAAAAAAAATAACATTTGAAGCTCTTAAGTTTATAAAATAGAGCCTTTAAACTTTCTCTTATCTTACGTTGATTTGGAATGTAAATGAAGACATATGAGAGGGAAATGTATGCTCTCTTAAGGATTAATGAATACTTTAAGAGTTAATATCAAGAAGAGCATGAAGACACGATATAAAGGAATACATACGGGAAGAAAAAGGCCAGGTGATCCAGACGCATCACTGGCGCGTCGTGCTAGCCTCAAGAGTACTAGGAATACTTTGGGGTGCACAGCAGACGCAAAGAGCCATTCTGGGGCTTTGGTGGAGCATTTCTCCATAGCGAACCCAGAAATTCGATGAATTTTCTTGTTCAATTTCGGGTCCTAACTCATCTAGAACTGATTGGTTTTTTCTAAACTCTCTTTGATTCATAAACCCAACACAAATTCAATGAAATCTCACTCAAATTCTATTAAGAAACACCACTCATTCGCAAGACCCTCACCTCAAGAACTCAAAACCTCAATTGTTGAAGAATGCGGCTAGACTCAAGAACTCTCCAGGAATCCTTACATACACGATTTCATGGAAAAATCAATGAAAGGATTACATGATTGGCGTGAGAACAAACAAGCCCATCATTATCAGAAACCTCACATACTTGGAAGAACAACGTTCTTGAAGAAACTTGAAGGAAATTCTTGGAAGATTTACCCAAGCCTTAACGTTTCTTAAAGTTTTTTAGCGTAGAAATTTAGGAGTGAATGAGGGGGTTTGATTATGAAAATTGATTTTTCTACACGTTTAGGGTAATTTCAATGATTTCTTCAGGGTTTGTTAGGACTAAAATACCCTTAAAAATAAATAAAACGAGTTAGAGGTCGGGATATTTTTCCACCGGACAGTGAGGTCTGTATTCACTCTGTAATGCAGAGCCATCACGGAGCTGCTGCTAGGTTAGAGCGTCTCTAGTAAATCAGCCATATCTTTTTACTCAAAACTCTGAATGAGGAAAACTTGGTAGCGTTGGAAAGATGACTCGACGACCTTTAATTTGATAGCTAATGGGTCACCTAATTCCTTATGTGCTGGGATATATGATTGTTTGAAGTTGACCTAAGTAGAATCTTATATAAAAACTTAATAAGTAAGGTAGACTTCAACTTAATTTTGTGCTAGCGGATTTTAGTGATCTTAATTCATAACAAAAACCATTCCTACACTAATGAATTGACCTTAGAATATAAGAACAATGAAGAATCACTCGGTACGACCTTATACGCAATTCAAGAATGGTTCGGGTCTTAACTTAGAGATTTTTGGGGTGTTACAATATCTTACCCTTGGAATCATTCGTCCTCGAATGATGGTTAAACTGAGAATGAAGCGGGGAAAAGTTATTGTCGCCACCTCTCTTAACTTCTGAGCTTGCCTACTAACATAGGTGGGACTGATTGATACTAATAGTTTTGAAAGTGGACTAGATCAGCACATAAGTCATGAACGATATGAGTTTGAACATAGTCACACTCTATCTGAAATTATTTTACATGAATGAAACGAATCTGGGCACAAAGTAAGAATAGAAATACTATGCCTTAAGTAATAGACTAATAGCTGACAAGTTTTGCAACATTTTCCACCCCACTCTTTTAGGAATACTACTCAGTATCACCGTCACTAACATAACTGAAAAGGATCACTAGAAGGACTTTAGGGAGAAAGGTCATAAGCACGATTCATTCGAGATATCTGATATAAGAATATTTATGGAATAATATTATATTGCTAGACACTGAGAGTAAGTCATAATTTTGCGAGACTGAGCATACTATGACACATGAGTGCTGATATGAATAGGTTCATATCATGAGACTGATATCCATAACTTTGTAGAGTAAGATTGAGATCAATGGGTTAAAGTCTTTTCCCCTCATTCTGTGAACTGAGCATAGATGTAAATATGTCTGTAGTGTATGAACGTAGGTCATGAACATAATTCTGATATAAGAGACATCAACATGATGTTGTGACGACTGACTTTGAGGAATGTGGTAGAGTATGAATGGATTGATATAACACTTTAACTCAACCTGAACATTTAACTATCTAATTATCAACACTTGACTTGGTTTCTCCTCTTAACATCTCCCTCTTAGATTTAAGGTTATACTTTAAAGCTATATATATATTCAACCATCTCTAAACTGGTCTACATTCGCTTTACTCTAATACTTGGGAAAGTTTTAATCTCATGTCTACAGAACTCTCTATGTGCAAATACTAAGATTCCTTCTAGGGCTTCGTTCTAAGATGCTTCTTTTAACCTCTTCTCATTGGCTTATAAAACTGCTCAATCTAACTCTTAATTGTTTGACTTATCCTTCTTAGCCCACTAATATTGTCCTTCTGAGTTCTTATCAATCTAATTGGAGAAAACTTGAGCTATCTTTGAAAGGCTCATCATTGTCTATATATAGTCCCTTCGACCAAACTCTTAAGGGTAATAAATAATTCTTACATCAGTCTACTCCACATTGATAACTCAATTATACTCTCTAGGCACATACAGAAAGTCATAAACTTAATTAAAACCTCGTTTGACTACATAAAATCTCGAGTACACCACTTAATGCTCTTACTAATCTAATGACTTAGCCTTACTTTATTTCTCTCATCTAAGAGTCATAATACCACACTTGTACCACTCACATTTATAGAAAAGTAACACCTTAAATGCTCACCTAATTTATGTCAAACCTACTAGATCAGATTTTAAAACTAACATCATCACCCTCATGCTTCCATCCTTTTGATCACGACACTCATCTGGGCGGAATGAAGAGAGGAGCTGAAAGCCACTTGACTGTAAGGAGAGAGCCCGACAATCATACCACGGCGGTCAAAAAAGCGTGTTCCCTTCAGATAAGACGCACCGTAGGCCATCCTCGGCAAATTCAATATTAGTGTCTATTTCTAAACACGGATATCAATATTATTACTCGCTTACTATACTAACTTACAACTACTAGATAAAATTAAGAAATGCTCGCCCACTAAGACCTCATGAAAAGTAGTATATCTTTATCTCCCAGTCTACATACTTACATATTACTGTCATATTCCATTTCACAACTTAAGTACTATTTACTCATTCACTATACATTATTGCCTAATTAGCTCTGTAACCCTCTGAATATTATGGGCTCTCCCTTAAAAGTCATAAGCCTAGCTTAGAGTTATCACCTCATGAATACTACTGCTCTTCTATTCAACACCTACACTAGGTCGCTACTAACACAATGAAACATCATTATAAACATAAGGGAAAACTCATCGTTAATGACTTACTAGGTACATGACTACACCAACATAATTTGCCTCATCATTATCTTGCTTTCTTATATTACTATACACCTGCATGCATTACTTTGGGTACTTTTACTACTATTACTTATAACATCGCAACTCATACTATCTCTTTGGGCAAAAAGCTACCATTATATTATTCTAAAACACACTTCCCTCATAAGGGTCTCACCTGAAAAGAGGTTTAGAGAAGAGAGCATGCTAGTACATGTCGCTTTAAGGTTGAACGTACGATTCATATCAATAAGAGTGCATTCTTTAGAATCTCAACACTTAAGCTCACTCACAGGCTTCTCTTAAGCACCTTTACAGTCTCATGACATTATGAATATTTTTTTTCTTAGAGTAACTCATCGATAAGAATCTAATTCTTCTTTTCAACCACCTTGAGTATGTGGGGTAGTCGAATAGATTTGAGAAACACACGAGTATGAATAAGTTTTTTATAACACAACTCTACTGCACGATTTAGAGTGTGAAAGAAGAGAAACTTTTCTTAAATGTATGTAGTCCCTCATTTATATAAGTGGAGCCCTCACAACCATAAATAGGATTCTACTAACACCCTAGGACACTTGAACTCTATGCCCTGATACCAGTTTGTCATGCTCGGAGCCTACACCCTGGACGTGGCCAACACTCGAGAACCATTTCTAATCCCCAAGCGAACCCTTGGCCATACTACATGACTTACATGACTCTAAGCAATACGCAAAAGCTTAAAATAGATGAACATTTAGACATTTAACAAAGACTTAAAATATTGTCTTGCAAATACTTAACATAAGTCATAAGTTAAATAAACATCCTGAGAAAACAATGGAAGCATCTAATCTCGTCTGCCTATGAAGTCTCTAACAATGTAAGATAGATGTTAGGACAAGACCCACGACACCTTCAATACTACTAAGCTTAATGAAAATGAAGTCTCCCAAAAATAAGGAGGCCTCACAAAATATTGTTTGTGAGTGAATAGTGATCTCAACGAAATGCCTGTTGAGGATTCTGAGCACCTGTGACTGCATCATAATAAGATGTAGGTCAAATGACGTCAGTACATTAAATGTATTGTTAAGTGATAGGGCTAGAGTAAACAATTACCTGACCTGAATGACTGAACGCAACATAATTGGATCAATACATAAATATGGAGTGAAAACCATTTAAGCTTTACAATAAGATTTGTAATGAAAGAAACATGAGAATGATATACTTTACTTTGTGGGGAGTTTTTCTAAATGACAACCATTACTATGAGCCTAGTAATGATACAACATTTCACCCACGTTGCAAGGGCTATCCTATACATTGCCGGGGGTATAGGATGATATTGTCACTATGGATCCATCTAATAGACCTTCTCAGAGGCAGTGAGGAGTCGCATCAAGAATCAATGTTATCTTATCCTACGCTGGCTACGTATTTTATGGGACTTCCGAGTTATAAAAGACTCTAACTCAATTCGGTGCTCGATACTACTCCCAAAATAATCAATATAACCTTATGCTCAATTCACCCATTTCAAAGAAGGGACGTTTTACTTTATTGAAGTACTCTTTAAAATGTTAGACATATTTGCATTTTTAAAACATGCACTCCTAAACTTATCTTTCAAGGCAAATAATCAACATAGGTACATATATATACATATATAAAAATAACATTTGAAGCTCTTAAGTTTTTATGAAGTGGAGCCTTTAAACTTTCCTATTGTATTAAGTTAATTTGGAATGTAGATGAAGAAATGTGAGTGGGACATGTAGACTCTCTCAAAGATTAATAACGACTTTAAGAGTTAATATCAAGAAGAGAACGAAGGCACGATTCAAAGTAACACATACGGGACCAAGAATGGAGAAGAAAAAGTTGTGTCTGCCCCAAGAGGCCTGGGAGTACTTTGGGGCGTACTACAGGCGCAGGGCGCTAGCCCACCTAGCGCTTTGGTGGTGCATTGCCCCATCCCGAACCCAGAAACCCGATGAATTTTCTTATTTAATTTTGGGTCCTAACTCATCTAGAATCGATTGGTTTCTTTCAAATTCTATTTGATTTATAAACCTAACATAAATTCAATGAAATCTCACTCAAATTCTCTCAAGAAACACAACTCATTCACAAGACCCTCACCTCAAGTACTCAAAACCTCAATTGTTAACGAATGGGGCGAAACTCAAGAACTCTTCAAGAATATTTACATAAATGATTTCATGGACAAATTAATGAAAGGATTACATGATTGACGTGAGGACGAACAAATCCATCACTAATAAAAACCTCACATACGTAGAAGAATAATGTTCTTAAAGAAACTTGAAGGAAAATCATGGAAGATGAACCCTAGCCTTAGCGTTTCTTGAAGTTCTTAAGCATAGAAATTTAGGAGTGTATGAGCGGGTTTTATTATGAAATCTGATTTTTCTATTCGTTTAGGGTAATTTAGATGACTTCCTAAGGGTTTTTATGAATAAAATACCCTTTAAAAATAAACAAAAATTAGTTGGAAGTCGGGATATTTTTCCAGCGGACAGTAACGTCTTTATCCACTCTGTAACGTGGAGCTATCACGGAGCTGCTACTAGGTTAGAAAGTCTCTAGTAAATCAGCCATCTCTTTTTACTCAAAACTCGGAGTGAGGCAAACTTGATAGCATTGGAAAGAGGACTCGAATACCTTTAATTTGATATTTCAAAATAAATTTATATAGATGCTTCAAATATACTCTTGCACTTGCCATAATAATAAAAAGAAATAGAAAAAATTAAACTAAAGAGATTAATATTATAATATGCTTAATGACTTTATCAAATTGAGGAAAGTAGGTGAGAACACAATTTGAAATGAAATAATCTATATAACAAAATCTTCGAAAATTCAATATAACGGAAAAATGTTTTAATAAGCTACTATAATTGTAGACGACAAAAGTTAATATAATTAGAAGAAAAATAAATTTCTTGCCTAAAATTTCTTGAAGTTTCATAAATGGAAGTTACCAAAATCCAAAAACAAATCTTAGTTAGTGTTGGGGAACTTCAAAATATTTGATGACCAAAATTTGAAAATCTGGTCAAATATTATAGTCAAATAAATAATTAAAGGTGAATTTTTAAAATCTACTCTCAGAATATATGGTCAATGCTAGTTAAAAATATTAGAAAATTATATGATTAGACATACTTCACTACTATATATATATTATTATTATGTATACTGTCAAAATATTATGTATCTTACCACTAATTTAGAATTATCTACGTATATTATGCTTAGATATATGTATTTTTGCTACCAGATACATAAAAAAGGAGAGAGGCTAGCGAGATTAGGGAGTGAGGCGAGCAAGATTTGTATGTATCTCAGACACATGTGAATCACACTAGATACATATATTTGTATGTATCTTGAGTGATTCACATGTATTTGGGATACCATATACATGAGAGAGTGGCGAGTGAAATGGGAAAGAGGCGAGCAAGCTTTGCTATATATGTGTACCAAATACACGCGGATCCACTTGGATACTATATATCTAGAACAAATTACACTTAAATTTGACCACATGTATATGAGATACATGTATTTGGAAGTATTTGAGTGCACCAAAATCTGGTAAGATAAATAATATTCCAAACTATAGTGTATTTAAGTAATTAACTCCTAAACT
This sequence comes from Solanum paucissectum, assembly GCA_029582445.1. Classification (NCBI taxonomy): domain Eukaryota; kingdom Viridiplantae; phylum Streptophyta; class Magnoliopsida; order Solanales; family Solanaceae; genus Solanum; species Solanum paucissectum. The sequence continues at coordinate 9,376 of JAJONZ010019851.1, read as the reverse complement.
AGTGGAACTTATGTAAGTTCCCAAAAATTCTCCAAGAACTTCCTTTTTGAATTTTTATCCTATATAACATAGCATACTACAAAAATATAATCTTAATTTTTTTAGGGAAAATTTTCAAAACAACAATATTTTAGCATCTAATAGGACCCCTTGTCAACACTTTCAATATTTATTTAAAATGTCAATATTTTGGTTTGTTATAATGCTGACTGTATTTATTTAATTTAAAAGAATACAAATTTTTAATAAAAGAATGGAGAGAATCATGGGAGAAAATATTTAAAAAAGGTAAAAATATTTTCCTTAGTTTTTTATCCTTACTTGTTTGAACTTTTTAAAATATAATTTTATCTGAAATGTATTCGGATGAACTTCTTTAAATATGATTATGTGTACTCGGATGAACTTGTTTTTACAAACTGAGAACGATAAATACTCATTTCAATTGAAAAGTTAAACCATACCTGATTGTATACCAATAGGACGAATACAAATTCAAATCTAAATACAAACTAGCTAGTATATGATGAGTCCATGATTTGGACTCATTTAGGGCCTTATTATAATAGATTTAGTGTCATCAAATGCATATTTTGTGCCAATAACTGATGTAAATCCTTGATTTTCAGGTATATAGATTGAGGAACAAAACATGGACACTAATGAGCAAAAAGGAACAAGGCAGCTGAAAGAACGAAGAAAAGAAGGCCTGATGATCGCCTAACCCATTGGGCGAGTCACCGAATGGCCATGATCTCGCCTAAAGTTCCAGTGTGCCAAGCCCTGAAGGAGAAAATCAAGTCGGTGAAAGAAAGGTGTAGTCGTCGAGTTGCTGAATGGTTCCGCGATGCAATGCTAGATCGCCCAAAGTTACAGAACATGAAGATGTTGAAGGCCAAAGTAAAATGGCGATGGAACTAATTAAAGGGCGGATCGCCGAGTGGATCGGTGATCCCGACTTATTGCGTCGAATGGTCCTTTGCAACATATTTTTGGCGGCTATAAATACATTTTTTTAGTTGATCATCTATCTACTATGTATCTATCTGATAATCAATTATTAGTTTTTGAAGTTTTAGAACTGAGTTTGGAGACAATATTTTCCTTAGCTTCGAAGATTTGAAGATTTCCATTTTTGAGAAATTGGAAGTGGGTCTTTGAGATTCTTCAACCTTGACCTTTGTAAATATGAAATTATTCTTACCCAGTTTATGGAAACACAATTTGGTAACGATTTTTTATCTTTTTATGATGTCTAGCTAAAACCCCAATTCTTGGGGTGTGATTATGGGTTGATTTAGCTGCAGGGTATTGTTAATTGATAGTTTAAATACTGTTTAAAAGTGATTTCATTCAGTAATTTTGGCTTAATCTAAAGGGTTGTAGTTGCAAATGCAACTCTACCTTCGCATTTTTGACTTGCTCGAGAGAGAGGTTTTAAAACCAAAATTACTGATTTGATGGTCTGTGGGTATTGGGTTGTCATGGGTTCAGCTCGAGAGAGTGAATCCTAAACCCTTTTCCACACATTCATATCGAGAGAGTGAATGGACTAAAGCATAGGTTGTTCTTAATTGCTGCTTATTGGTGTTCGATAGAAACCAATTTGATTCGGGGTAAATTGTTCGAGAGAATGTTTATCCCTAATAAAGTCTAGCTTATTCACTGATTTACAACTATTTACTATCAGTTGCAATTACCCATTTGTATACCTTAGCCTATAATCCAATCACATCCCAAGAACCCATCTCCTGACTTATTTTATTCGTGTTATTTGTTGTTGTAGTTGACAATTACAATCAAACTCCCCTGTTATTTGAGATTTGTGTCACTCCAAACTTGAACCATGCTTTTAGTCGTAAATGTTTTTACATATGATTGACTTGAACATATTTATACTTGGCTATTGAATCTTGAGCACGTACCACTCCCCGTGGGATTCGACCCCAACTCACTTAGTCAGGTTATATTACTGACTAACAATTGCTGACACTTAGTATTGGATGAAGTGTCCTGATACGTGAAATCAAAATGGTGTTGCTGCCGGGGAGTGGTGTTGTTTAAGATTCTTTAGTTAAGTTGAATTTTGTTCTTGTTCGTCATAGTTGAACTTACTAAATATTAGTTTTGTTTTGCTTGTTTGTGTTTTGAAATAGGAAGTATGAGTGTGAACGACAGCAATGGTAGCCAAGTAGGCCACCAAGATGACATCGAAAACCTCAACGATGTCAACGAGCCTAATGCTAATGACCCCCATCTTATGGGTGGTATTGGTGCTATTCGCTTGCCTCCAGTCGAAGGGAATGCGGTGTTCCATATCACAAGTGCTATGTTGCAGCTCTTGCAATTAAAGGGGTTGTTCAGTGGGTTGGCTCATGAGGATCCCCATGAGCATATTAGAAACTTTGTGGATGTATGCGGACCGTTCTCCTTCAAGAACATATCCCAAGAGTCGGTCCGGTTGAGGTTGTTCCCATTCTCTTTGATGGGAGAAGCATGTAAGTGGATGGCCGAATTGCCACGTGAATCAATCACTTCATGGGAGGAGTTGGTCACCGCATTTCAAGTGCGATTTTCCCTCCTTCGAAGATGATGACTCTTCGAGACAACATTCAGAGCTTCAAGCATCTAGAGGGAGAGCCAATTCATGAAACTTGGCTGTTATTCAAGAAGTGGGTGCTTCAATGCCCAACTCATGGCTTGCCTAATAATGTGTTGCTGCAGTATTTTTACCAGAGCCTTGACTCGGTAAATAAGGTTATTGCTGACCAACTTTCTCCGGGAGGTTTGATCTAGCACGTTATGTGATAGCGGCTCAGCTCTTGGATGGCATGAACACAATCAATCGGGCATGGTATACCCATGAAGACCATGTCTCCCCTCTCACTTTTAAATTGACCAAGGAGCAGATGGAGAAAGACCAAGAGAGGGACCAGAACATGGCCAAGATCACGACACAACTTGACATTTTGTCCAAAAATGTCATGGAGTTGGTGCTCGAGGTGTCAATGTCGTGGGTGTCGGGTGTGCTAATCCTGGGGATTCCAAGTTTGAGGCTTTGTATAATGAAGAGGTGAATTTCCTATCCAACCAAGGTGGTGGTTATCATTCAAACTACCCGAGGCAGGGTGGTAATCAAGGTTGGAATAGGGATGAATGTAGGAAGGATCGCAATCGAGAGTGGAGGGACCATAATCCCAATTGGAAGGATAGGTATTTGCCTCCCCACGAGTGCCAAAATCCAAAGGATTCGGAAGGTGACCGGTCTGAGGATATGCTTTCTCGTATCCTCAACAAAGTTGAGGGGTCTGACAAAACTTTTAAAGAAATAAAAGAAGATGTGTCGACCTTGAGCCAGACAGTTACCTCTCATTCAGTATCGATCAAGTAGTTGGAGACCCATATAGGTCATATCTCATCTCATTTGAACCTAAGACAACATGGGGGTTTGCCTAGTCATACTATGGCAAACCCCAAGAATGAGGTTTGAGTGTGGACTTGCGTCGTGCCGTGACGTTAACCAAGGCGCTGCTTCGGAGGCAACTCAAGTTTTATTTTCATTTTTTTAAGTTTAAAATAATAGTGTGTTGATTGTGCAGGTCAAAGTGTGGAAGGTGTTTAAAAAGTGCAGGTTGGAGATCTGATAGTCCAGTTGGTGACTCGCCGAAGAGGTCGGTGAGCCTGACCTAGACCGTCGTTGGACTCAAGACAATTTGAAATTAGAGTCTGTAAAATTCGGCGAGCCGAGGATTAAATTGGTGAATCGCTGACCAGGTCGGCGATCACGACTTTGTCCGCCATTTTGACCCCCACATTAACTGGAGGTCCTATAAAACTCATAGAGGTAAGTGCCCACTCGGCGTGTCACAGAGTGGGTCGGCGAGCAAAACTAATGTCGTTGATTGGGCGAGAACTGGACGGTTTTTAAAGGACAAAGGTTTAAACTTCCAACTCTTTCACTTTCCCTCACTTTTGGACTTCCCAAACTCACAGCCGCACTTTAGTATTCTATATTTTTGCATTTTTACCGTATTTTAGTCATCGGATTTGTGTTCGGAGTGGATTACATTGCGACCTAGCATTTCAAAATATTTTAATCGGCATCTAAGGTTGGTTTTCCGAACCCCGAGTTTATTTTTATTGACTTTGTACTCATTTGCAATGATCTTATCTTAGTGATGTGTGATGGGCCTCTCTGATATTGTTTGTATGCTAGAATACCTGTGTTAATTTGATAATTTTGCCCGTAATGTCATTATTGTTGAATTCCCTTGATTTTGTGCCTTAAAATTGGCTAAAAATTATGGGGTTGTGATTGCATGTTGTTGGATCTAGTCGGGTGAAGTCTAAGTAGCCCGCATTTGTGCCAAATGACAAATTTTGCCCAATGATAGAGCGATTGACGTCATTCTTAAGGGCAAAAGTCATCAAATAGCCAAATTTGGCCAAACCGGGAGAAGTCTAAGTATCTCGGGGGCATGGATGTATTGGGTTTGAGCTTCATTAGAAGAGTGTGTGTTTTGATTTTGTTTTTGGGGGTTGCGGGGTTGATTTTGGGAAGTTGGGTTGAAAGTAGGCACCTTGGGTAGTTTGGCGAGCTGGGTCGAGCTCGCCGAACCACTCGGCGGTTCGCCGAAGTTCCCCATCTCGCCTTTAATTTCATGTTGAATGTGAAGTTTGGTTCTGTAACTTTCAGCGAGAAGCCAGAGGATGCAAAATGCACTCGGCGACTCATCGAAAGTCCTTCGTGATCGCCTTTTGTCTGCGCCCCTGCCCTTTAATTGCACTGTAACTTTCGACGGGCTAATCCTTGCTCGTCGAATGTTGTCGGAGATTCACGGAAAGGCCCTTACATCGCTAACAGAGCCAAATTTTTTTGAGATTTTTGAACCAATTCTTTCGGCGATCCCGATCTAGCTCGCCAAAGAGATTCGGCGAGTCTGTCTGCAACTATTTTTTTGTACATCTAATTGAGTTGTTTTTTAATTTTTCCTGATGTATTGTAGACATGGTAAGGACAAACATCGACATGATAACCCGAAAAAGTGCATGGGGTATCACAATCAATGAAGGGGGATCAAATCCTCCCAAAAGGGGAAGGCAAGAGCCTCCAACTGGAGGTCAGAACAGAGGCAAGAGGCCCACAGTTGAAATAGTGGATGCTGACTCTCTGGCTGCTTTATCTTTGCCTGAGGATGACCAGCCTTTACAGTTCTGGCGAACTGAGATCCATGTTAGATCTCGCCTTGACTCAATTAGAGTCCCTCCAGTTTCTACCCCAGCAGACTCAGTGCCAGCTCCAGCACCTTCTGTGGCTCCAGTGCCACCAGTAGCCCCTCCTCCCAGGCTTCTGAATAGGTTGAAGGGTGACGGATTGCGAACTATCCTCGAGGAGAAGCATAGTCTACAGAGGGCCTTGAGGGAAGATACTCCGGGGTGAGGGATACCCTATATTTTCACCGCTTTGAATATTTCACCATGCCCCGAGGTCCCTATATTTCTTCATGGGTCTGGGAGTTTTATTCAGCGTATGGTGAATTGGTTCTGAAGAGCAAGAAGAAGGCCAGCGAGTTCAGACCGGTTAAGTCGGTCATGGTCAGGGATAAAGAAGTCGGATGCAATACCGAGTACATCAATACTATACTTGACAGGGGTCTTAGAGCTACAGAGGCATATGAGGGTTTGCCGGTTACGCAGTCCTTGGATGACTTAAAGGGCTGGTTGGCTCCATTGATTTCCGATACCACCCCGAGGTGGATCGAGGCAGAGGTCCCCATAGAGAAGAGGGATTTGAGTATTGCTGCTCGGTTCTGGTTTGGCTTCATCAGCAACACCATAATGCCATCCCAGAATGAGTCCATTATGTGCCACCCTAAGGCGGCCTACCTTGGAGCTATCAGATCCCGGAGGAGCATCAACCTGGGACTCCTCATAGAGCAAGAGATGGCCATAAGGTCCAAGCAGATTCAGACCTCCTTGCCATTCCCGGTCCTGATCACGGAGTTGTGCCGGTGTGCTGGAGTACCCCAAGATGGTACAAGAGATATTGAGGTTATCCCTTCTTCCTCCACTGACATCCGGAGTATTAAGGCTGAGTACACACGCGAGGAGGCTGATAGGAGGAGTGAAACTCCGACAGATACTTCTCCAGAGGTGGACGTCGATTCTATACATACAGAGGCATATTTGCCTACTTCGGCCTCCGAGCCCAACTCACCAGGATTACCCAGGAGATTATCTTGAAGATGGGGCACCTAGCCTACTCAGCTGATGTGAGAGCAACCCGACTGTAGGCAACAATCCCGTGGATGATCGAGAGCGCACTTCTTGCTGCACTGACTCCCCTTCGGACTTCCATTAACACTTTCACTGTGAGAGTTGAGGCTTGTGAGAGTAGACAGAGAGAGACCTCAGAGGTGACGGCTTTGAAAGCCAAAGTAGAAGATTTGAGGAAGGACGTAGACTATCTAAAGTCTACTGATTTCACTTCATTACTAGAGGCAGATGATGATGTGGACACTCCTGAGACTTCAGAGATTCCTCCGGCTACCACCGGAGATGTACATTGGGATGGTACAGTAGTTGATGAGTCGGAGGTAGAGACCGATGAGGAGCTGATAGAAATAAGGGAGGAGAGCATATATGGAGATTTGTCGGATCTTGAGGAGACGATTATGCAGTTAGTGATCCAGACATCGCTGACAGAGACATCCATGGGTGGGTCCAGTGGAGCTGGTCCTTCTGAGGTGACTCCGGGCACTGATGCCCAAGTTTCGAGCACCACACCGGGCATTGAGGCCCCGACAGATGGAGTGACTGTTTAGATAGGATCCCTCTTTACCTCCCTCTCTGTCTTATTTATTTTATTTTATTTTTCTTGTATTTGAGGACAAATGGTTTTTATTTGTGGTGGGGTGAGGCCCACCTTTTCTGATGATTGTTCTGTGTATATATTTGGGTTTGTGAGCTATAAATTGTGTTAATACTGCATTTTGTGGATGATTGAGCTTGTGGCTCCTTGTTTTTAATTGTAAATTATTTTTGGACCCTTCCGAAAAAATGTGTGCCACCTCTTGCTAGTGTTTGAATGTGGTTGTTCTCTTGCAAATTTGAGTATTGCTCTTGACCAATACCGATGTCTTGAATAGTGCTCATAATCGAACAATAATGAATGTGCGGCTATGATGTGGCCAAATAAAGTTGCATAGACAATATGTGAACTTTTTGCATCTTGTTGTAACTAGCCAATTATCGAATTGAGTCTCTTGTGATGAACATTGCACACTAGCGAAAGTGCGGAGTCTTGTTTGACATTGGTGTCAATGCCTTGTGTGATAAGCTTACCGTGAACCATGTGTGATGAAAGTGGTTGTTCTTTTGCAAAATTTAAGCCTCGGTTCTAATCAATACTGATGACTTGAATAGTGCTCTCAATCAAACAAACATGAATGTGCGGCTACGACGAGATCAAATGAAGTTGCATAGAGAATATGTGAACTCTTTGCATCTTGTTGTGATTAGCCATTTATCGAATTGATTCTCTTGTAATGACCATCGCACACTAGCGAAAGTGTGTAGTCTTGTTTGGCTTAAGTGTCGATGCCTTGTGTGATTAGCTTACCTTGAACTATACATGAATAAATCTAGAATTTTCCCTGTTAGTCTGATTGATTTAGAAAGGTGTACTCTTGAGATGATCTTAGGCAACTTTAAAGAGTGTGAGCCAAATTTGACATATACCTCTTTTGTGGTCTACCCGTGAGCATGTGAAACTCTTTTGAACACCCCTTGAGCCTCACCTTTCTTTGGAAGAAACTTGATGATCCTTAGACCTTACTTGACCCACTACCTATAATCCTCTTGATTTGTGGTTTAGTGAATAGCCAACTGAGGCCAAAATCCTAAGTTGGGTGTGTGGTGAAAAGGAAAAGGAGAAGTCAAGAAGTGCAAGAAAAAATCTCTCTAACCCATGGTATTGCAAAACAAAATGGAAACCCTTCTAAAAAAATGTGTATATATATATATAATATTTGAATAAAGGTACAAAAGGAGTTGGGTTTCCAAGCAATACGTGGAGAGTGAATGAAAGGATAACTTAGAAGCACTGGAAGGAAAAGTGATAAGGAAAAGGTAAAGGACGTTCTGAGAACACCACATCTCATGAGGATGAAGAAGTCAATGAGCCTAAATGACCATACCTATGCACTCAGCCCCATTACAAGCCTTGAAAAGACCATTTTTTATCTTGAGTAAGCCGAACCAAAAGTCAATTGGAAAATAAGGGCAAACCTATGGGTGGAAACATGCATTGTGTTCCTCTTTTTGAGTGTGAGCGTTGCATCTGATTCCTGGTCTTAAATTGATTAGCCTCTCTGTGTGAATATGAAATCATTCTTGGTGTGAGGGCATTTAGATACTTTCGTTAAGCTTGCACTTACATTAGTAGAAAGTATTGTGAACATGAGAATATTTGGTAATGGTGTGTCGCAACTTGAATCTTTGAGTACACAATTGTATCTTCGCAAAAGTAGTTTGAAGTCTTGTTGTGTACACTCATGATTGAGTTTTGTGTAGCACTGTTTGAGACACCCTTTTTGAACAGCTGAAATTGAGTTTGCTTGAGGACAAGCAAAAGTTTAAGTTGGGGTGTTGATGAGTTCACAAATTGGACTCATTTAGGGATATATTTTAATAGAAATTGTGTCCTCAAATGCTTATTTTATCTCAATATCTTATGAAAACCTTTAAGTTTCAGATATTTGAAGTTTGAAGGAAAGCATGGACACTACTTCGCAAAAAGGAACGAAAAGGCTGAAAAGAACAAGAAAAGGAAGGCCTGAGGATCGCCGAGTTCACTTGGCGAATTACCGAAGGGTCTCACTTCGCCTTTTGTTCCAGTGTGCTGAGCCCTGAAGGAAAGGATCAAGTCGGCAGAAAAAGGGAGCAATCGGCGCATCGCCAAGAAGGTCCGCGAAGCAATACTATATCGCCCAATGACCCACAGCACGACGATACCGAAGGATGGTGCAAGACGGCGATGAACTACACCAAAGGGCGAATCGCCGAGTTGATCGGCGATTCTGACTAATGTCGTCGAGTGATCCACCGCAGCACATATTTTTGAAAACTATAAATAATCGTTGAGAGTTATAGTTTAAAAAAAGTTTTGAAGAGGATATTTTATTATCATATTTTGGATTTTGTACTATTTTTTATTTTTACTCTCAAGTTTGTAAGGGTTTGAAGATTTGAAGAAGAAAAGGGTTTCACCTCTTTCAATTGGGAAGTGGGTCTCTTGGATTCTTCTTTCTTTGCTCAAATCAAGACTTATTTCTCTATACCCATTTGATTTCAACATCATTGAAGGTATAAATTT
>JAJONZ010019850.1:0-34762 GCA_029582445.1 Solanum paucissectum | reverse complement strand
TCGTATTTTGATACGGTTGCTCTAAAATTTGGGTTAGACCCATTTCCCACTCAATTTGACCCCCTAAACAAGAATATGAAGTCGGATTTTCGAAAAACGAAACGGATTTTTTTATAAATAGCTAAACCAGTTTCTGGTAACTTCCGAAGCACATTTTTAAGAACTTTTTGGGTCATTTCAATTTCAATCTGAATCTATTTCTAAATCATATAACTCTATTCTTTCGAGGTCTAAATATAGATCGTGTAGGTTTATTTCATACCATTGTTGATTTAGTATATCTTCTAATTCGTCGTCATTAAATATTTTTCCCATATGATTCTTCTTAATTCAATTATCTCTATACCTTTAAGTATATATAGAATTAAAGTTTCATAGTTTTTTATTATTTCATCATGCACGTATGTAGTCATGTTCGTTGTTATGCAGGTTTTTTATTTTCAATTATTCCTTCCTATCATATTCATAATTGATTAAATTCAGGGTAGATTATTAATTATTTGTTTATCATGTTCTCCTGTCACTATTAGCATCGTACTTTGGCGGATACTTTCTTCTTATCAGCGCCTCAACTTTGTTTACTCCCCTAACGGCTTTCCTTGCCTACCGGTTTCAACATTAGGATGTCATAGTATAGAAGTTTTCTCCCTGTTTCCAGTGTGCTAATAAACTAGAAACCATGATTCAAATAATTCTAATACATAATAACTAACATAAATTTATTCAATCATATGTATGATATTCAGGAATATATGAAATTAGTTCTGCATATTTATTGAACAATATACCTTTTACTACATGAGGAGATAAAACCTCCGATTCAAGTTGTAAAGATAGGCCTAACCAAAGATATGATAATACCAAAAGATAGCGGAGAACAACCAGAAATACCAAAAATTGAGATACTCAGTTTTTATACTAATAAAAGAATAATTGGTATATCAACTATAATACAAGAATTAGCCAACAATTATTTGAATGGCAATGCTATATGGAGCTACTATTCCAGAGATCAATTAATGATTTATGCCAACTCAAGGGAACTAAGGAAATCAGATATGGATGAAGTACAGAAATGGATTTTATCATTATTAAAACTAGAAGAAAAACCTACAACAAGAGCATTAAATGAAGGATTCATTTCGTCAGAATTGTTAACCTGATATTGTAAGCTAATTGGACATAAATATCCTGACCATATATGTTCAAAATGTAATGGAGAAGATAATGTGATTCCTGATGTCCAGCTGGAATGATCAAATAAGATAGAGATGAAAAGAAGATAAGAAGAAGAAAAGAAGACAAGAAGAAGAAGACAAAAAGATAAAAAGAAGATAGACACATGAAGTAAAATGTGCATTATTATGTAAAGAAAGTCGTAGATAAATGAGAAGACAAAGAGATAAGAAGAAGACAAAGAAAAAGAAGACAAAAAGATAAAAAGAAGATAGACACATGTACATTATTATGTAAATAAAGTCATAAAGTATGAAGTAGTCACATTATTGTAAAGAATAGCATGTAAAAAAGTCGTAAAAAGTACAGTAGACGCATTATTATAGAGAATAATATAGGATTAGAATTGTCTATATAAAGGAATGTACATGTAACATAATAAGTAGGCCTTCAATAAACGAAGCAAGCTTTCATAAAATACTCTCTCAAATATTTAAAATATTCATAAAGATAATGGAGCAACCCTCATAAATCATGGATAAGCAAGAGGCAAAGGTATATTAACTAAGGGTTTTTATTCTAGGTCATGGATTCCTTCTCAAAACATTTTCAAATTTTTAATTATCATATATTGAGATTGAATTTATGTTTTATGGTGGTTTTAAGATAAAACCCCCCATGAATCCATGATTTTCCCCATAACCCTAATTTTATGACTTGCATGTGGGTGAGTTGTAGTAAGATCAGTGTTATGTAATTGATCTTGTAATGGTTTATTTACTTGAATTATGTCATTATTCATGCCTACATTGTAGTAATCTAGGTGTGTTGGTGATTTATGATTCATGGCCTTGAAGGGAAAATTATGAAGATTGTTGTATAATCATGATGCTTATGTATATGCTTTGTGATTCCAATGAAAGTAATGTTTCATGACTACAATGCAATTGTGATATTATTGAAAGGTTATTATCTATTATACACATCTGAATGATGATAATATGATGTAAAAGGTTTCTCCAATGTAATGTTATACCTTGAATTGGTAGGCTTAAGGCATCCTCTTCTTGTGTTCTAAGGTATCTTAACTTAATAAACTTTGAATCAGTAGACCTTATGGTCGTAGCCCTTTCATAAATTATTAATGAAGTATTCTAATGATGTGTCTTGGATCGGTAGGCTTATGGCACCCTTCCATAAATGATAAGGATGAACTTTGGATCGGCAGGCCTATGGCACCCTTCCATAAATGATAATGATGAACCTTGAATCGGTAGGCTTATGGAACCCTTCCATGAGGATTCAATGAGATTTCCTAATAATGTACCTTGAATCGGTAGGCTTATGGCGTCCTTTCATGTGTCAACTAATGTACCTTGAATCGGTAGGCTTATGGCACCCTTTCATATGTGAATTAATGTACCTTGGGTTGGTAGGCCAATGGCACCCTATCATGTGTAATAATGTTAAAGTAATGAACTACTCTATGGGAATCTAAATCTTAGCACCGAGTGGATATGGTAAGATGGAAGCTCTCTCCATGTTTAGGCCGGGTTTCAATGAACATCTTCATTATCCCATAACTATGTGCCCACATAGGTTATTAGCTAGTGGATCCACCTAAGATATAATATTACCGGTCCTACCTTAGACAAGTAGACCAACCCTTTACGGTGTGGGATAGATACTGTATTCCATGAGTTTCTCACATAGTCTATGTCGGTTAATGCTTATTCCCATCATGTGAGTTATGTGCTATGGTTACTTGAGAGGTTATATGAAGTGTGAGTGGTAGTATGGGATGCCATCCATGCATTGCACGAGTAGCCTTTGAGAGGGCTATGCTATGTTTCTCTAATGTCTTAATGTCTAATGAAAAGAATGTTCTCATAATGATGCTAATGAGAATGTTGAATTAATGTCTTAATGTAATAATGAATTCTTGACTTGAAAATGTTATTATGAGTTTCTTTTCTTTGTCATGCCTTATTAAATGTGAATGTTCCTTGTCTATGATTATTTACTAAAGATGAGAAAGGAATGGCCAGTATGTATTGGTGGCCTCAAAGTGGTACTTAGTATGAATGGTTGTATGGGATGCCATTCAAACATTGCAGAAGTATAACTTAGGGTTACTTTCACGATGGTTCTATTATGTTATAATGACTTACATGATGATTATGCTTGCATCTTATGTCTTTTATACTCAAGTCTCATGATGATCCTCAAATTAATAAATGCATAGTTTTCAACTACAATGTCCCTTTTTAGAATGATTTTTGCATGGCTATCATACTAATTACATATTTGTGCTAACCCATATTTATTCTACATTATCTACAAAGTGTAGATTCCGGTGTTTGAGGTGATTTCTTCTAGTTCAAGATTGGATTGTCTATTCTCCAAAGCTTCTGGTATGTCCTCATGGATCCGAGGATAAGTGCTATATTTTTGTTTCATTCCTTTTATTGTATTAGAATTTCAGATTTCGTATTATAAGGGTTGTGACCCTATTATGAGACCTCGATTGTAGTAGATGGCCATGTGAGACTATCTCTAGACTTCCGCTATTTTAAATTAAGATTTTTGATTGTATGGAATAAAAGTTTTAATTTCCGCATTATTTCCTATGTTCTTATGTTTTGATATGCTATGAGGCTTGTATGAGACTTTTCAGAGTCTTGTACGACATGTTATGTCCGGGGTGTAGGCTCGGGTCGTAACAATATACAAAACATAGTCACAAGAGGTAGGTATGGAAATACCTCACCCCACCAAAAACAAAAAAATGTAGTTGTCCTCAAATGTAACAAAATAATAAAAACTCAATAAAAATGATAGAGAGGTAGGTAAAGAAGGTTCCTGTCTACACAGTCGCTCCATCTTTTAAGGCATCAGTGCCCGATGTCACATCAACACTAGCTCTACCAGATCCTGCCATGGGTAAATCTGCAAATGAAATCTGCACGGCTGAATCCACCATAGCCTCCTCAACCTATGTATGGCCCTCTTAAGTAGCCTTCCCATCGACACCAAGCTTCTTCTCATCAGTCTCAGACTAAGACTAAGTAGCAGCCAACCCCTAAATTTGCACCTCATTTCCGGTGGTAGCCGGAGGCACATCCATATCAACTGGCATGTCTGGGATCTCCACAGTCCCAAAAATCATTGACATATCTATGGACTTCAGCTAGTCCACGTCCTTCCTCAGCTCAGGAATTGCGGCCTTTAGGGCTGTCAACTAATCAGTGCCCCCTGGCCTCGCTCACACACTGCTATCCTTGCCGCAACGGCATCAATAGACACAATAAGTGGTGTCACATCAGTAGTAAGGTCCCTCTCAATCATCCCATGTAACACCCCGGAAAATAGTAAGTTGAACTAGAGAGTTCTAGAGCCTTTCGTAAGAGTTTTGGAGTGTTGTATGAGGGTTAAAACTCCTAAAAATGATTCCCATAGTTAGAATAGGGGTTTAATGGTTAGTCCATCAAGGTATGACCCCCCAAGGACCACCCAAGGGGTACTTAGGGAGGACCCAAAAGACAGCCCAAAAGCTGTCAAATTTTAGCACCTACGTTTGGCCACCTACGACCAGTAGGTGGACCCACGCCCTGTAGGTGGGGGTCCTAGGTCATGGCCTGAAAATTCCTTCCATGTTAATACACAGTACTCCACTCACGAACCACCAGTACGCCCCGTAGTCCCACGGTGCGTGGGTGGTGGTTTCGTGGGTCATGGGCAGTTTTAAGATTTTAGTTTAAGTTAAGTGTTTGGGGGATAAATTAGTAATTAATTAGGGGTTAAGGGAGGTCAGTTAGTTATTTATTTTACCTACTATATAAGCTTACTAGTCCCCTAAACTAATTCATTTAACTCATTCATCTAAAGACCCCAAAATCGTCTCAATAAATTCTCTCTCTAGAAGAAAAGAAGAAAAAGAAGAGAAGGAGGCTAGGTCGAATTCACCAATGAAGCAAGATTTATTTAGGGATTAGAATGAAGGCATGTTTATAATATTCATCTTTGGGTTCTTTCCTCATAGATCCCCCTTAGTTTTCCCCAATTGTGAAGTCAAAAACCCAATTGTAGTTAGGGTTCTTCTTACATTGTGGGTAGGGTTTGGGTATTATTCCAATCTAGTGGATAATACTCAATTATGATTGATTTATCTTTGTTTAGTGATATTATTATGAATTCGTATGATTTCTATGGTAAACCCTAATCTAAATTGATGAATGTGATATTTGTGGATTTATGCCAATAGAGATGGAATTGAAGGTTCAAAGGTCAACTTTCTAAATCAATGTCATGTGTATTAATTGATAAAAGTTAGGATCATATAATCATGAATTGAACTAGACTCTGTTGAATATGAAGAATTTTGACATGTAAAGTTGAATTTGAACCTTTATGATCAATTGTGACTAGAATCACCTAGTAATGAAAGGTTTGTTCAAAATACCTTGAAAACTAGGTATAAAGAAGATATTAGGATAGAAAGTAAGGTTTGTGATCTTATTAGCTAAGGATTTAGGGTGAAGCTAATGTGATTAACTATTGATGCTAAGGCTTTGAGTGTAAAGTCTAAATGAGAAGACAAGTGTAATAGGTAGAATTATGGTGAAAGGCCTATACTCACCTAACCTACCTTATGAATGCTTGAAAGTAGAAAGTGATAGAATCACTTGAGCATGCATTGGTTGTCAAGGACATCCTTCCATGAGAGATGAGTGTTAATCAAGGCTTAACAATTAAATCTTGGGGTGTATGCTTGGCCTCAAGTGGATATTGAAGATGATAGGGAGTTTCACACAATATATGATCCGGGCTCCTAGTAGAAAAGAGAACCACACCTAGTTGATGTGAGGACTATCCAAGTTAAAGGTGGAACTCCTATGTAGTAGAGTGTGGGTTTTTCCAAAGTTAGGCCTCATGAGATGGGAGCCTTCACATGAGTTGATTCAAGGTTCCTCGTAGCAATCTCCATATCCTATGAACTAAGACATGCTTGAGAAGCATCTCATAGTGTTCTAAAGCATAATTGAACTAAGACTTACTTGATGAAGTTACTCATAGTATTTAAGAGTATAATTGGACTTACACATGCTTAAGGTAGTATCTCATTGGGTCTATGTGAAGAAGGAACATAGACATACTTAAGGGAGTATCTCATACTGTTCAAAGTAGAGATAGATTTAGACATGCTTAAGTAAGTGTCTCATAGGGTCCATGTTAATAGCGAATTTTGATGTACTTAAGGAAGTACCTCATAGTGTTCCAATGTTTAAGGATAGATGAACTAAGATGTGCTTAAGAGAGTACCTCATAGTGTTCCAAGGCTTAAAGAGAGATGAACTAAGCTATGCTTAAGAGAGTACCTCATAGTGTTCTAAAAGTAAAGAGAGGAACTAGGTTCCAAACCAAGAAGTGTTATGTTAGTATGAGGACCTAAAGGTGGTACTTAGCATGAATAGTATTATAGGGTGCTATGCATGCATTGTACAAAAATGACTGAGGGTTATTAAACAGAAGTCTTGAGATAGGATTGTGCTATAGTTGCCCTTCCTTGCTATAGTTGACTAAAGGTAAGATATTCCCTTAGTTATGAGAGTCAAGCTAATAATGAGGCCAAAGGAGGGTGGATATGACTAAGATGACTTCAAGGTTATGCTTAGTGTGAAGTGTAGTAAGGGATGCCTTTCATACATTGCACAAGTGTGCTTTGAGGTTACTTAGAAGTATAGTGCCTTTATGGCATAGAGAAGCTTATAGATTTTACCATGTTTATATACTATGATTAAGATAACCAAAAAGGGATACTTGGTTTAGGTGGTATTATGGGATGCTATTCTTGCTTTGCACATGTATGCTTTTGAGGTTACTTGAGAATGGTTCTACTATAGTATAGATGACTAAGAGTCAATTACGCCTATTATGATTATGACTCATCTCCTATGCTCATTCACTATGTCTTATGTTGACTTATGATTATATGATGCTTATATTGGAGATTATGCTATGACTATGTTATTATCTCTTATGATTATGTCTTATGTTGACTAACCATTTTGAGATGATCTTATAATGTTGTCCTAGCTTTCATACTTTGTACATTTTGTACTAACGCATATTGCCTAAATTCTAATCAAATGTAGGGTTTCGGAGATTGAGTTCCTTTGGAGGCTAGGTTTGTAAGAAGAAAGAAGAGTTAAAGATTTGGTGAGTCCTCATAGCTTTGAGGACAAACACATATTTCCTTTATGTCATTTCTTTATGTTTTAGAATTTGTATGGGCTGCGTCCCAAGAGTTTTATTCAAGAGTTTAATAGATGGTTTGGGACAAAAGTGTAGTAAAGATTTCTGCTTGCTTAAGAAAATGTTTTCGATTGTAAATTTAAAAAAAGTTTTAAATTTTACATACTTTTCTATTATCTTATGTTATGATTATTCTAAGGTCTTGTATGAGACCCATTTGGGGTCAAGTACGACATGTTACTTAAAAGGGGTACCCCTGGGTCGTAAAATCCCAGGAACTGTGGCCTCAAGCCTGGAGGCACGCCTATAACAGAATGGGCTAGCTGTCACATCCATAGTATCGCAGCCTAGGTGAGTGAAGGTCAGGACACAGTGGTTCTAGAAGTAGACCTAGGAGGCAGGGGAGCTATAGAGAAACTACGAATCACAGAAGGGACAACACTAGATATACTTGAATGCCTAGGGTCCGGATTAGGCAATACTGACTCTGCATGTAGTGTCTTAGTATCAACAACCTGGGATGAATCCACCGGGGTTGCCTTCTTCTTATCTACGTAATCCTTCAAGTACTCAACCTCAATGCACCGGATATCGATAGAAGATGCGGGAATCATTTCCATATCCTTCTTCTCATCTCAGGGCACCCGGGCCCGTTTGCATAACTCTGTGATCAACACCGAAAAAGGAAGAGAGGTTTGGCAGTGCTTGGCCCTCATGGCCATCTCCTATGTAATGATCATGCCTAAGTTTATGCGCTTCCCTGCAATGATCGATCCAAGACAAGCCACCTTTGTATGGAGGATGATAGACTCGTTCTGTGATGGCATAATTGTGCTTTTGATGAAGCCAGACCAGTACCTCAGTGCCACGTTTAGGTCTTTCTTCTCAATTTGCATTCAAGCTTCGATCTAACTAGGAGTAGCATCATATAGGACAGGACCTAACCAAATTTTCATAGTCTCCAACGACTTTGTCTTGATCAAGTACTGGTAGTCATCTGCAATGTTGTCGGTGCATTCCAATACAACATTTATGTCGTTGCTATCACTCTTTACCTTTTTTCCCCTGACAACTACGCTGTCTACTAGCTTTAAGGTTGCAGCTTTTCTCTTTCTGTGTGGCACCAAGTCTCCATATAGGGTGTAAAACTCCCAGACCCAACTAGGACTATAGGCGTCCTAGGGTTTAGTGAAAATGTCAAACTTGCGGGCCTTTAAGGTATGACATATCTTTGGGTACCGATCTATCACTCCCTCCATCGAAATCCGCTTCACCTCAATGATGGTCCTCAGCCCCTCAGTCTTTAATCTATTCATAGACCAGTGAGGATGACCCTTTGCAGATGGTGCTAGAACCATAGCCTGACATGGAACGGAGGGGGAGCAGTGGCCTGGGGAGTCCTAGTCCTAGACGAATCATTGAACCTTTTGGAACGTAACTCAGCTCTCTAGGCTAACAGTATCATTCTCAGACTCAAAAATGGTATCCTGAGAGTCATGGTGCTCACTCTCACTCTAAAAAGTGGTGAGGTGAGTGGCGTATATTCGTTTGATGTCGGAGCTGACCTCCGGTGATGCAGGAGCTGGTGCCTTTTCTTTCCCTTTACCCTTCCAGCATGTGGTAGGAAGTTTTATGGATATGCAGTTGCATCCTCGTTGATAGTTATTCCCTTTGCCCTTTTGCGGGGTAGCATGTCTCGACCTGCTAATTTTGGTCTAGCCATATCTGCAAAAAAAATTGGAAAAAATTTGAATAGTTCAAGAAAAGTTGCAGAAAGACTCGTCGAACCGATCTCCGAATAACTTTGACGAGCTCGACTGGGCTCGCTGAAAAAATTGGCCTAAAAATTACCCAAAAAATTTCATGTCGGCAATGTTCAGTGCCCTTCGGTGAATCACTAACACCATTCTACGAGCTGAGACTAGCTCATCAAAAGTTACAGTATGTCTTAGGAGTTAGGGGAGCAGAAAGGGCGATCAAGGAAGACTTTCGACGAGTCAGCGAGTGAACTCGGGTATCTCAGGCCTCTTGCCAAAAGTTACAGAATCAAATCCAACCAAAGCATGAAATTAAAGGCAATCTAGGGGGATTTAAGAAAACCACCGAGTTGTTCGGCGAGCTCGACCCAACTAGCCAAACTGCCGAACATTTCTATTTTAAACGCTGACTCCCAAAATCAAAACCGCAGCCCTCGAAAAAAAAATCAAACAACATACATTCTTAAATAAGCCCAGAACTATATGACTCATTCCACCAAGGTACTCAGACTTCCCCTGGTTTGGATAAAATTGGCTATTTGACAACCTTTTCCCTTAAGAATGACGTCAAACGCTCCATCATTAGGCAAACTAAGTCATCTAGCACAATTTGGGTTATTCAGACTTCATCCGATTAGATCCAATAACAAATTTATGCAACACACAAGTTTATGATTCATTTTAAAGCATGAAATTTGGGAAATCAACCATTTTGAACAATCTAGGCACAATTTCAAAACTTAAATAGGCAAGTAAGCGTACAATTACGATTTTAGAGAGGCTCAACTCACATCAATGCCAATTAAACAATTGCAAATGAGTTTAATCACTATTTACAAGTTTGGGGTTCGGAAAACCAACCTTTAATGCCAAATTTGGATTTGTAGTGCTAGGCGGCAAAGAGTTCCAACTCTGAACACAACATCAAGGAACAAAAAGAGATTAAAAGGAATAATGTTTAAAGTCTTAGGTGCGGGTGTGATTATATAAGGCTAAAAGTGAGGGAATATGAAAGAGTTTGAAATTTTAAACCTTTGGCCTTTTTAAAATCGTCCAGTTTACAGCCCCTTCGGTGATATTAGTCGTCTTCACCGAACCACTCGATGACAGGCTGAGTAGTTACTTACCTCGACAAGTTTTACAGGGCCTGTAGTTGACTTAGTGGTCCAAACGGCAGACAAAGTCGGGCTCACCGACCTGTTCAGTGATTCACCGACTTGTCCATGGGCCCATCGAATTATACAGACTCCAACCTTATATTTGGTTGAGTACAACGGCGGTCCAAGTCGGGCTCGCCGACATCTTCGGTGAGTCACCGAATGGACACTTTGCTCGCCAACCTGCACATTTCAAACACATTCCACACTTCAACCTGCACAATAAACATCCATTATACCAAAAACAAAATATAAAGCTAATATACCGTGAGTTTACGGTATTTTTTAATACATTTCACTTAAGAGTTGTGTGTTTCTAGGGCCTTTTTGTATTTATATTAATGTGTTTTTATCATGTTTGCAGGAAATAAGTTCAGACATGGATGTTGAGAGACACAACTTATACAGAAAAGGGCATCTATGGACGTGACCTACGGACCGTATCTCCAGTCACGATCCGTAGATAGTAAGCGTAGATGGACATGCCTTGCTTGAAAGAAAATCAGGGAATTCTTAACCAAGTGTGGAACTACGATTTCAAATGATGGACCATAGGTCGACCTACGGGATGTCCTGCAATTCCGTCAAACTATTCAGAGAAGAGGGTTCCAGTACCTGATTTTAAAAGTCTATGTATGGATCTACGAAAGAGGAATCACGGACCGTGGATAGAACCACGGTCCGTCCTACTGGGCCATTGAATGCCACTGAGAGCTGATGAATTTAAAGTTGGAAAATTGCCTAAGTCCCAGACCACGGAAGGGACCTACGGACCGTAGGTAAGTCCACGGTCCGTAGGTCATTGTCGTAGATCAAACCGCGTCCCGAAACTTGATGTCCTTATTTCTTTTCCTTTTTAGTTGGGACTTGTTTTTCTATATATATGGCATGTAAACCTCATTTTTGGGGGTTAGAGCTTATTACTTTAGTTCTAGTTCTTGGCTTTGGATATTAACTTGCGACTTTAGCAATTCTTGATTTCCTAAGTTCGTTTTGAAGATTTTTAATTTGAAATTCAAGTTGAGATTCTGAGCTTATTCTTCTCATTGCATAAGTTCATGATTTATTCATCTAAAAATATGAATTATGTTCTTGCTATTATGGGTAACTAAATCCATAACTAGGGTTGTGGAACCATGAGCGATTAAAAAAGTATGAATAGTAATTAAGAAATTCTTGAATAGTGTTGTTGCATGCATTGATAATTATTTCA
This sequence comes from Solanum paucissectum, assembly GCA_029582445.1. Taxonomy (NCBI): domain Eukaryota; kingdom Viridiplantae; phylum Streptophyta; class Magnoliopsida; order Solanales; family Solanaceae; genus Solanum; species Solanum paucissectum. The sequence continues at coordinate 23,204 of JAJONZ010019850.1, read as the reverse complement.
TTTAGAAGTCTTTTTAATGGTGGCCAACATTACAACTCGTCTTGTTTCTATTTGACAGACCAAGGAGGTAGTTAATAAGAAAAAAATTATCAACATAGATTTAGTGTGATACTATCTAATAGTCTAATTTCAATTGGTGCGATGGTGAAAATTAAGTCATACATTGATGTGATGTCTAAATTGAGGTAAAGGTAAGGGTTAGTAAATTATATACACGTAGTCGGACCAAGATGCGGGGTGAAATTATCTAGTTGTCGGACCAAGGAAGTAGAGATACCTAACTTATCACTTTGCATGTAATATAGTAGGAAAGGATTGCTATTACTAAGATTACCACGTTATGAGCTTATGGGGAGCACATATATCCTAGTTACTGCCTGGGTATGCGAAGTTTATGAAGGACTTGGTAACTAAGAAGCGGGCCGTGAGTTTTGAAGATGATGATAAGTTGCAGCATTGTAGTGCCACTGCTACAAGGTCCCTTGTGCAGAAGAAGGAGCATCATGGTGCCTTTACTATCCCATGTATCATTGGGTTGTCTCATTTTGCTAAGGAGCTATGTGATATGGGTGCTGATGAGTCCACAAATTAGACTCATTTAGGGCTTTATTTTGATAAGAATAGTATCCTCGAATGCTTATTTTGTCTAAATATCTGATGATAACTCTCAAGTTTCAGGTATTTGAAGTTTTAGTGAAAGCACGGACACTTAGGTGTAAAAAGGAACAAAAAGGCTGAAAAGAACGAAGAAGCTGAAGCCTGAGCTCCTCCGAGCACACTTGGTGAGTCGCCAAAGGGACAGATTCCACCCTTTGTTCCAGTACGCAAAGACCTTAAGGAAGATGATCAAAAAGGCGATAAAAGGAGCAGTCAGCGCTTCGCCGAATAGTTCCGCGAAGCAGTACTATACTGCCCAATGGTCCAGAACGTAAAGATACTAAAGGCAAGCACAAAATGGCGTTGAGACAGAAGAAGGGCGAGCCGCCGAGTAATTCGGTGAACTCGACTAACCGCGATGAACTATCCGCTAGCACTAATTTTTGATGGCTATAAATACTAAACTCTTTATTAATTTTTAGAGAGTCGAACATTTATTTTAATTTCCAGAATAGAATAGTACTTTTTTGGATATTTTCTCTCAAGTTTAGAGACGGTTTTTGGGAGACTTGAAGAAAGAAGGGTTTCATCTTCCCCAAGTTGGAAGTGGGTCTTCTCAATAATTCTTTCTTTTCTTAAATTAAGGTTTAATTTCTTATACCGATTTTATTTCACTATCATTTTAGGTGTATTTTGTTATTTCTGATGTGTGGCTAAAACCCCCCATTCTTGGGGTGTGATTTAGCAACTATGAGTTGATATTATTCTTGGGTCGTGCTTGCTGATAGGTTAGATGTAGTTTGATGGTGATTTCACCTAGTGGTTGTGGTTTAACCTAAAGGGTTTTTAGTTGCAAATACAAAGCCACCCATGTGTTTTCGGCTTGCCCGAGAGGGAGGTCGCGAAACCAAGACCACTAGACTGATGGACTAAGGAGTGGGTCGACATGAGGTTCAGTCCGAGAGGGTGAGCCCTAGTCCCATATCCTAACACTCAGCTCGAGAGACTGAGTGGGGTAAGGCGTAGGCTGGTCTTCATGCAGCAAATGGGTGTCCGAGAGGAATACATTTGAAATGGGGTAAGTTGCCAAATAGGAAACTTATTCCATTTAAAGCTTAGCCTAGTCACCATTATCTTACAAATTTCCTTCCAAAGGCATGTACCCAACTTCTTCTCTCAACTTCTATTGCGGTCACATCCCAAGAATGTTTACTCATACTTGATTTTCTTAATATTTTTGTTGTTTTTACAAATTGTGACAAACCCCCAAATCCATATTTGACACTTTTGTGCTACCTCCTTTAATTTACTATGCTTTTACTCATTAATGTCTTTAGCTAAGACTAGTTAGAACTAACTTTTATTTTTCTATCAATTCTCAAAACCACTCCCTTGGGACACGACCCCAACCTTTAGTTGGGTTACTATATTATCGACGATCGTAGACACTCATATTGTAGGTTAGTGTCGTTGGTTACGGTAAGCATCAAAATGGCGCAGCTGCCGGAGAGTGGTGTTGTTTGAGAATTTTTAGTTAAGTAGAATTCTTGGATTTTCTTAGTTTTAGCTTTTCTAATCTTAATTGTAGTTCTGTTTTTCTTGTGTGAAGACCAACGCAGAGAAACAAAAATGGATGAGCACTACGGATATCACACATATCATCCTCTTGTGAAGCTATTCAACTTTAGGGATAACTTACTGACATTCAAATAGGCAGGGGAGGAAACAATTCTGGAATTGTGGAGGATATTCAAAGAAATTTTGCAGACATGCCCATCCCATGGAATGACTGATAAGACACTGTTGGATTGCTTCTATCGGGGTCTCGAACCCAAAAATAGAAGCATAGCTGAGCACCTTTTTGAAGGCGGAATGCTAAACCAACCCTATGAAGTCGTTGCAACACTACTTGATAAAATGGTTGAAACCAACAAAGAAGTTCAACAGAAGTATGAATGGGATAAATTGGTGGCACAAGTAGATGTTCTATCCAAACGGGTGACGGGATTGGAAGAGATAGTCAGGGAGAAGGAAAAAAACTTCTGTTTCAAGAGTGTAAATAGGGAAAGAGGCATGAGGGTATGCAAAGTAACGATACCTCCTCAATCATCCAACAAAAAACATGAGTAGCATGATAAGAAATTGAATTACATGAAGGACAACATTGATATGCTAAACAAAGTAACTACTTCGAACTCCATGACCATTCAGCTGCAGGATGCTCAAATCACCCATTTGATGACAGGTCACTATCCTCCATTCACCGAAGATTCACCTGATTACACCATGGGTGATTCCGAGGATGAAGAGTAGTCTTTGACTTGCATCGTGTTGTGACGTTAACTTAGGCGCTATTTAGGAGGCAACCCAAAACCCTATATTATCTTATGTTTGCATACTAGTAAAATAATAGTGTCTTAGTTTTAGAGATTAAAATGTGGTAGGTGTCAAAGAGGTGCACAATAACGAGCAGCTGACCCAATTGGCGAGTTGCCGAAGACCCTGGCGATCAATGATATTTCGCCGTTTGACTCAAGGTACCCTCTGAGCCTGGAGTCAATAAAACTCGGCGAGCTTAGGAAGGTTTCAGGGATTCGCCCACCTGATCGGCGACCCCGATAGTCACCGTCATTTGAACATCCACAGCTGTTGAGAAGTTCTGTAAAAATCGGTGAAGTATAAATTTGTTTGGCGAAGCACCGAATCTCCCAGAATTCAAAGCGCTATCACCAAACGGGAACGAATGGGACAAGCTGCAAGATAACACACAAAATGGTAGCTGATTAATCACTTGAAAGCGTGGGTTGAAGATAGGCGCATTGGAATGCTAAGAAAAGTTGTGCAGAGCTTGATGAATCACTCAGAAATACACCAAACGCCCGCAGCATACCTTCTGCTTTATGCGACATATGTTGAAGGACTCCAACTCGAAATAGCTACCTAACCAGGATTATTCCCTTTACCTATCTCTGTCTTTCTTTAATTTGACCTCTGAATTATTATTTGCATTTGAGGACAAATTGCTTTTTTATTTGTGGTGGGGTGAGGCTCACCTTTTGTCTGCTTGATATTAATATTTGTGTTTTGTGTACATTTGGGTTATCTGTTTTAATTGTGTTTTTAAAACTGCTTTTCGATTGTTTGAGCTTGTGGCTCCGTTTACTTCTAATTGCGAAATGATTTTGACCCTTCCAAAAAATTTAGAATTTTTCGCATATTTTTTCCACTGCTTGTGTTGAAAGTAACTGTTCTTTTGCAAAAAAATTAAGTCTCGGTTTTTATCAATACCGATGACTTGAATAGTGCTCTCAATTGAACGAACATGAATGTACGGCTACAATGAGGCTAAATGAAGTTGCATAGACAATATGTGAACTCTTTGAATCTCATCGTGATTAGCCATTTATCAAATTGATTTTCTTGTAATGACCGTTGCGCACTAGCGAAAGTATGTAGTCTTGTTTGACTTAAGTATTGATGCCTTGTGTGATTAGCTTGCTTTGAATCATGCATGAATAAACCTAGAATTTGCCCTGTTTGTCTGATTGATTTAGAAAGGTGTCCTCTTGAAATGACCTTAGGCAACTTTAAAGAGTGTGAGCCAAATTTGACATATACCTATTTTTTAGCCTACCCGTGAGTGTGTGATACTCTTTTGAACACCCTTTGAGCCTTACCTTTATTTGGAAGAACCTTGATGAACCCTAGACCTTACATGACCCACCACCTGTAATCCTCTTAATTTGTGATTTAGTGAATAGCCAACTTAGGCCAAAGCCTTAGTTGGGGGTGTGGTGAAAAGGAAAAGGAGAAGTCAAGAAATGCAAGAAAGAGTCCCCCTCTAACCCATGGTATTGAATAAGTGGAAACCCCTTTAATTTAAAAATAAACAAAAAAAAATAACTGTGGAATAAAGTACGAAGGAAATCGGGGTTTCAAGCAATCCATGAAGGTGAATAAAAAGAGGACTTAAAAGAAGTAGGAAAAGAATTGATAAAGGAAAAGAAGGGAATGCCTTGAGAATACCACATCTCACAAAGAAAAAGTCACTAAGCCTAAATGACCATACCTTTACACTCAGCCCCATTACAAGCCTTAGAAAGACCTTTTTGATCTTGAGTAAACTGAATCGAAAGTCGATTGGAAAATAAGGGCAAACCTATGGGTGAAAACATGCATTGTGTTCTTCTTTTTTAAGTGTGAGCGTTGCATCTTATTCCTGAACTTGAATTGATTAACCTCTGTGTGTGAATATGGAATCATTCTTCATGTGAGGGCTTTTAGATACTTTTTGTTGAGCTTGTACTTGCACAAGTAGCAAGTATTGCGAGCATGGGAATCTTTGGTAATGGTGTGTCACAACCTGAATCTTTTAGTACACAATTGATCCTTGCACAAGTAAATTGAGTCTTGTTGTGTGCATTCATGATTTAATCTTGTGTAGCACTGTTTAAGACACCCTTTTTGAACGGCTGAACTTGAGTTTACTTGAGGACAAGCAAAAGTTTAAGTTGGGGGTGTTGATGAGTCCACAAATTGGACTCATTTAGGGCTTTATTTTGATAAGAATAGTGTCCTCGAATGCTTATTTTGTCTAAATATCTGATGATAACTCTTAAGTTTCAGGTATTTGAAGTTATAGTGAAAGCATGGACACTTAGGCGCAAAAATGAACAAAAAGGCTGAAAAGAACGAGGAAGCTGAAACCTGATCTACGACGAGCACACTTGGGGAGTCGCCAAAGGGACAGATTCTGCCCTTTGTTCTAGTACGCGAAGCCCTGAAGGAAGAGGATCGAAGAGGAGATAAAAGGAGCAGTCGGCGCTTTGCCGAATAGTTCTGTGAAGCAGTACTATACCGCCCAATGGTCCAGAACATAAAGATACTGCAGGCAAGCACAAAATGGCGTTGAGACAGAAAAAGGGCGAGTCACCGAGTAATTCGGCAAACTCGACTAATCGCGCCGAACTATCCGCCAGCATTAATTTATGATGGCTATAAATACTAAACCCTTTATTAATTTTTAGAGAGTCAAACATTTATTTTAATTTCCAGAATAGAATAGTACTTTTTGGATATTTTCTCTCAAGTTTGGAGAGGGCTTTTGGAAGACTTGAAGAAAGAAGGGTTTCATCTTCCCTAAGTTTTAAGTGGGTCTTCTCCATTCTTCTTCCTTTGCTTAAATTAAAGTTTAATTTCTTATACCCATTTGATTTCACTATCATTTTAGGTGTATTTTGTTATTTCTTGATGTGTGGCTAAAAACCCCCATTCTTGTGGTGTGATTTAGCAACTATGAGTTGATATTATTGTTGGGTCTTGCTTGTTGATAGGTTAGATGTAGTTTATTGGTGATTTCACCTAGTGATTGTGGCTTAACCTAAAGGGTTTGTAGTTGCAAATACAAAGCCACCTATGTGTTTTCGACTTGCCCGAATAGGAGGTCGCGAAACCAAGACCACTAGGCCGATGACCTAAGGAGTGGGGCGACATGAGTTTCAGTCCGAGAGGGTGAGCCCTAGTCCTATATCCTAACACTCAGCTAGAGAGAGTGAGTGGGCTAAGGCGTAGGCTGGTCTTCAAGCGGTAAATGGGTGTCCGAGAGGAATACATTTGAAATGGGGTAAGTTGCCAAATAGGAAACTTATTCCATTTAAAGCTTAGCCTAGTCACCATTATCTTACAAATTTCCTTCCAAAGGCATGTACCCAACTTCTTCTCTCAACTTCTATTGCGGTCACATCCCAAGAATTCTTACCCATACTTGATTTTCTTGTAATTTTTGTTGTTTTTACTAGTGACAAACCCCCAAATCGATATTTGACACTTTTGTGTTACCCCCTTTAATTTACTATGTTTTTACTCGTTAATGTCTTTAGCTACGACTAGTTAGAACTAAATTTTATTTTTCTAGCAATTATCAAAATCACTCCCTTGGGACACGACCCCAACCTTTAGTTGGGTTACTATATTATTGACGATCGTATACACTCCTACCATAGGTTAGTGTTGTTGGTCATGGTAAGCATCAGGTGCTAGCATTAATTTGATGCCATTGTTTATTTACAAGAACTTGGGCTTAGGAGATCCAAAACTGACTGCGATGCGATTGTTCATGGTAGATTGAATTGTGAAGAAGACCATTGGTGTGCTCCATGATGTACTAGTAAAAGTGGAGTCTTTTATCTTTCCGGTGGATTTTTTGATACTTCATTGAGAGGTTGATTTGAGGTTCCCATTATCCTTGGGAGACCATTCCTTGCCACTGGGCGAGCCTTGGTTGATATGGAGAAAGGGAAAATGAAATTCTGCTTGAATAATAAAGAGGTAACTTTCAATATCTATAGATCCATAGAGTAGTGAGCTCAAGTTGGTATTTGTGGTGAAACATATTGTAGAGAGTGGTTCTGATGTGCCTATTAAAGAGAGGTTGGGTGTTGATGCACTAGCAGCGGTGATGATGAACTTTGAGAGTGATGGTATTGAAGACTATGATGAATTGGTCGTTGCCTTTGATAGGTTTGAATTCCATTCAAAACCAAAGAGATTGGAGTTAGCCATGAAGAATCGTGACTCTCCACCTGCAAGATCGTCTGTTGAAGAGGCTCCAAAATTGGAGCTTAAGGCTCTACCATCACACTTTAGGTATGTATTATTAGGGAGAGATTCTACTTTACTGGTCATCATTGCGGCAGATTTGAATGTGACATAAGTTGAGGCATTGGTTTCCATATTGAAGAGGTTCAAGCGGGCTATTGGGTGGACTATTGCGGACATTATTGGGATTCCTCCCGGCATTTGTTCTTATAAAATCCAACTCATACCGGATCACAAGTCTAGTATTGAGCACCACAGGAGACTCAATCCACCTATGCAAGAGGTACTTAAAATGGAAATCATCAAGTGGTTAGATGCTGGAGTTATTTATCCCATTACAGATAGTAGTTGGGTGTGTCATGTTCAGTGTCTTCCCAAGAAAAGTGGGATTAGTATGGTACCTAATGAGAGAAATGAGCTTGTTACGATGCGGCCAATGACTGGATGGCAAGTTTGCATAGACTACCAGAAATTAAATGCTTGGACAGAAAAGAACAACATCCCTATGTCGTTCATGGATCAAATGTTGGACCGACTTGCTGGTAAGGGTTGGTATTGCTTTCTTGTTGAGTATTTTGGCTACAATCAGATTTCCATAGCTCCAGAAGACCAAGAGAATACCACCTTCAGTTGCCCTTATAGGACTTTCGCCTTCAAACTAATTCCATTTGGGTTGTGTAATGCTCCAGTGACTTTCCAACGTAGTATGATGTCGATATTTTCTTTTATGGTGGAGGACACTATTGAGGTATTTATGGATGACTTCTCTGTGGTAGGTGACTCTTTTGATCATTGTTTAGACCATTTGGCCGAAGTACTGAAACGGTGTGCAAAGTGCAATCTTGTGCTACATTGGGAAAATCATCAATTCATGGTGAAAGAAGGGGTAGTTCTGGGTCATCATATTTCTGAGAAGGGTATTGCGGTTGATAGAGAGAAAGTAGAGGTAATAGAAAAACTTCCATCACCTATCTCTGTTAAAGGTGTTAGAAGTTTTCTTGGATATGCAAGTTTCTATAGGAGGTTCATCAAGGATTTCTCCAAAATTGCACATCCATTTTGCAAAATGCTCGGAAAGGAGTATGAATTTGATTTTGATGATGCTTGTCTGAGAGTATTTGGAGAGTTGAAGGAAAAGTTAGTTTCTGCACCTATCATTATTTCACCGGATTAGGGACAACCGTTTGAGGTAATGTGTGATGCGAGTGGAGTGTCGCTTGGTGTGGTACTGGGAAAGAGGCAAGAGAAGATTCTTCATCCTATTATCTATGCTAGCAAATCTCTAAATGTGGCTCAAAAGAACTATACAGTGACTGAACAAGAGCTTTTTGTGGTGGTTTTCGCATTCGAGAAATTTTGATCATACTTGCTTGGTACTAAGGTCATAGTGGATACTGACCATTCTGCATTGAGGTATTTGATGGCTAAGAAGGATGCAAAACCAAGGTTGATTAGATGGGTGGTATTTCTACAAGATTTCGACTTTGTGGTTAAAGATAAAATGGGGACTGAAAATCTGGTTGTCGATCACTTGTCCAAATTGGAGGAAGAAGCTATGCTCAATCTTGGTGATAGGGCCGAAATCAATGATGCCTTTATAGATGAACATGTATTGATTGCTTCTCATGATCTGATCCCTTGGTTCGCAGACTTTGCTAACTACTTGGCAAGTGATCTGGTAGCATCGAATTAGTCTTTTAATCAAAGGAAGAAGTTTATGCATGACGTGAATAAATTCTTTTGGGATGAGTCTTACTTGTATCGTAGTTGTGCTGATGGGATTATTCGTCGTTGTGTGCCTAAGGTTGAGATGTTGAGTATACTTAATGCGTCTCATTCATCGCCTGTTGGTGGGCATCATAGTGGTATTCAGACTGCGCATAAGATTATATAGTGTGGGTACTACTGGCCTGGCATCCACCAAGATGCTCATGATTTTGCCAAGTCTTGTGACCGTTGCCAAAGAGAAGGAGGAATTTCAAAGAGGCAAGATCTTCCTATAAATCCTATATTGGTGATAGAGTTGTTTTATGTATGGGGAATTGATTTTATGGGTCCATTTGTGAGTTCACATGGGATGAAGTATATTCTTGTTGCGGTTGATTATGTGTCGAAGTCGGTGGAAGCAATTGCGCTTCCCAACAATTAAGGTAAAAGTGTCACCGCATTCTTGAAAAAGAATATCTTCTCCAGATTTGGTACACCTAGGGTGATTATCAGCGATGGAGGTTTCCACTTTTGTAATAAGTTGTTCAAGGCGTTACTTGAGAAATATGGTGTCCGCCACAATGTAGCCACTCCTTGTCATCCGCAGTCTAGTAGGCAAGTTGAAGTGTCCAACAGAGAGATCAAACAGATTTTGGCGAAGACTGTTCATGCTAATAGAACTGATTGGGTAAGGAAGCTTGATGATGTTTTATGGGCCTATCGCACCGCATTCAATACACCCATATGTATGTCCCTCTACCAACTTCTACATGGGAAGTCTTGCCATTTGCCGGTAGAGCTAGAGAATAAGGCCATGTAGGCACTAAAGAAGCATAATTTAGATTGGGGCGCCGTATCGGATCAGAAAATGAGTGACTTGAATGTGCTTGATGAGTTTCACCTAAGAGCTTATGAAAGTTCAGCCTTGTACAAGGAGAATATGAAGTATCATGATCAAAGGATTGAAAAGCGAGAATTTGTTGTGGGTGATCTTGTGCTTCTATTCACTTCTAGGTTGCGCTTGTTTCCGGGAAAGCTCAAATCCAAGTGGACCGGGCCATTCTTAGTCACGCAAGTGCTTCCACATGGAGCGGTCGAGCTTGAAAACAGTGAGGGAACAAGGTTCAAGGTAAACGGGCAAAGGATCAAGGTCTATCTAAGAAATGCAGAAAGCGTACAAGAAGTTGTTGAGGCCTACAATCTTGATGAAGTCTGAGAAATCAAGAGGCTTGCATCGTGCCGCGACATTAAATCAAGCGCTGCTTGGGAGGCAACCCAAGATGTACAATCTAGCCAACTAAAGGTTTTTCTTTTCGGTTTAGTAGTTTTCTTTGTTTATTTGCTTTTATGTATTCCTTTAGATAGGTGCATATTTTTGTTTTTAGTGTTGGCTAGATAAAGCATAGGGCCCGTGTCTAAAAAGTGTCCAGAAAATGTAAAAAGAAAGGCCTAACAGTTGCTATATGTGCAGGGATGAAAAGCAAAATCTGCAGAAAATGTCTGTTGCAGAGGTCTACGGATCCCATCGACGGTCTGTGGTTCATTCCACGAATCGTGATTGGTGTTTGTAGATCCTAGGTAGGATCTCTAATTTGTCTAAGTGAGAAAGTGACCTACGGACCCCATCTACGGTCCATAGGTCGACCCACGGACCTTAGACGGGGTCTCGTGGGTCCAAACCCTAGTTTTTTCCCGACCCGACCCGGACCTCTTTTAAAATAACCCCTAATTTTTAAAACATCTCCCCCATTACCAAAACTCTCCCCAACCATTTTTAAATGTCTCCTCTCCTAAATTTCTTCCATATTACTCCCATATTCCATAAATCATTCCCCTTACATTTCCCCATAGTCCCAATTCCTCCCAAATTCCCTCATTCCCCATCTTCCAAAGTTTCCAGTGTTCGGGTTCGGTGAAAAGGCTAGTAAGGAGTTGATGGAAGTCTAAGGTCATCACACCATCACCCACTTCATTTTCTTGTAGGGTAATCGACTTCCCCTTTACTTGGAATTTTGGTTCATTGTTGTTATTGAAAGTCAGGAAGTGGATCTTGACCTTCGGTGTGATATTGTATGTGTTCCCCATAAATTGTACGTAAGAAACACCTTTGGGACGATAGATTGTGAATGTGTGTTAATTTTAATTGATAAAAACCATGTTATCTAGTCTAAAGTAAATGTTCTGACTTAGGGTTTCCTGTGTTGGTTGGATAATGAGTTAAATTGCATGTTTTCGAAACCTTGGGGATGATGAACTATCTTGTTTTATGTTAAAAAGAATGAATAGACCTAGAAGTGAATGAATTGATGAATGAACTTGGTGTACAATAGTAAAATGGTCCAAAACCTGGCACAGATCCAACCTACGAGACCACATCTATGGACCGTAGGTCCACCTACGGACCGTAAGTGTAGTCGTGAGTCGGCACAAAACCAAACCATGCTAAGTGTGGAGCCACGGAGGTGGACTATGGTTCGTATTTCGATCTACGAATCGTTCTGCACATCCGTGGTTCAAATCAGAGACCCCTCTTTTGGGTACTCTGATATATGGAGGGGACGTGGTTACTTCCACGGACCATAGGTACCCACCGAGGGTCAGCAAGTCAGCTACTGTCTAGAAATTTTTCTGATTTTGTTTATGTTCATTCTTGGTGCTAAAAAAAATCAGGTGTGTTTTTAGGTTATATTGGTAATAATTCACCCTCCCCAGGTACCATGGCTCCAAACAAAGCTACGGCCATCTACTCAAAGGGTAGGTCCAAATCAACGGCACCGACCCGCAAACTAATTGACGAAGATAATGATGCGGATAATGACCCCGTATATATCCACGCCACTGGAAGGACATCCCCCAAAACACTTCGCACTACCCAAAATGAAGCCAAGCAGGTGGTTCCAGACGTAGCCACTGCCTCCCAATCTGATGAGGAGGATACATTGATCGGATCACTAGCTGGGTCTGATTCTGGTTCTGCATCCTCCTCTGCCTCATGGTCTGATTCTTGCTAGGAAATAGGCTCAAGTTCACATGGCATGGCTGCCTCGTCTTATGAGGCTACTAGTTCAGGGGAGGTCCTAGTGCCACCAAACACCGACCCTTATCCAGTTGTTGAAGACCTAATAGATGGTGCATTGAGGGTCAATAGAAAATCCACAGGAATGCCGATATATTAAATGCAAAAGAGAAGATGGCCCGACTTATCACAGAGGAGTGCAGAGTTCTCACGAGGAGCCTACACACCATACTCGACATCCACCGGCTCTTTTTGCAAAATAAATGCGAGTGGATGGCTCGGAGCTCTGGGAATTATAGCGAGAAGATAGTGAGATAGTTTTATGCCTCCTATGCTGCCACACTCCGTGTGTCTATCGACAAATGGTCCAAGCCCACAGCCCAAGCCCCTCTCATTTCCACACTAGTCTGGGGGTTTTTGGTGGATATATCATATATCACTATCAGCCGATTCCTCTATGGTCCGATCACCACTTGGGCACTGAACACCACATAATTTGACTACCAGTAGGACAATCTGAGGAGTGGAGCGTTCTAGCGGAATGCAAAGTAAAGGGAGGTTGTATTACGTTGGATGGCCAGGTACATAGCTGTGGAAATAGAGTGCGCAGAATGGGTTAGCACACCGCTCTTGGGTATTCGAAAGGCCACCCTAAACTTGGTGAACAAGTTCTTCTGGCTTTTGGTACGGAACAGGATATCACCCACTAATGTCGATAATGCGCTTACTTGGGATATAGTAGTGATGGTTGCGGGCTTTGGTAGCTGGGTTCGAGATCAACTTTGCCTGCATGATGTTGGCAGAGATCCATGAGAGGGCGTTCAGGACCACCACCATTTTACCCTTCTCATGTATGATCTTCCAGTTGTGTGGGGATTCTGTGGTGACTATCTGGCATTGTGACAAATTGGTACATGCCACCGTAACCCTTGACATCGGCCTTATTTAAGATGGGGCCAACGTAGCTGCTCCACGACGTGGTCCACAAATTGATCTACCGCAATTAGGAGAAGATTTTGTAGCTGATGTGGAGCAAATGCAGGGTGAGGACCCTGCCTCTCCAATCCGCACTGATGATGCCTCAGCCTCCCCATCTCAGGCCGCTAGTTGGGACCCTAACTCATCCAGAGCCACCCCATCTTCAAGAGCTTTTGTTGTGCCCTTATCTCAAGTTCAGAAATTGGAGGCTCAGATGGCCACATTGCTCCATCATGTGAAGACATGTATGCATCGGTCTATTACAGAGTCTGAGGTTGGGATGGAGCAAATGATGGACAACATGATGGACCAGAAGGTCCAGGACGTTCATAAGCGCCTAGATGCCTTCGAGTTTATAGTCCTCGCGTGACCATCCCCCGCCACATATCTCTCCTATTTCCGGACGGTGTTGGATAGTCTTCAGGCAGACCTTGATGCCATCCTTTCCCCACCCACAGATGAGCCATAGTCTTCACCTACTGCATTATTTGATGGTACGGTGCTTGATGCTTTATTTAAAGAGGACATATCATAGCCCGAGCCCACCTGTGCTCCTATGAAAATGCCCCGCTCAAGTCGCACTTCTGATGCTACTAAGGATGCACAGATTAAGAAGCGAGAGCACCAACAGAATGAGCAGGCTAGGAGAGACTCCATTGTGGATGAGGACTTACGCCAGCAGAGGGTTCGTGAGGGTAATCATGGAGCCTGGAGTTCTAGGCCCACCACTGAGGCGGTAGCTGCTGCGAGAGAGGTTGTGAGAACCACTGATGGTTCAGTTAAAGTGGTTGATAGCACTACTGAAGGTGTCGTGTTAGATGATGTGGGCACTACTAAGGGTGGCCTAAGTGATGATCTAGCGGGCTCCGGGAAACCGAACCCACCATGTTGTTGATAGGTCTTCTGTGCTATGCACCACAGGTTTGCTTCACCCGTTCCTTTACTCGTTATCTTTTTTGTGGTGCAATGGGGAAAATTGCACTTTATTTATTTGGGTGAATAGATTGTGAGTGATAGGGTGAAGTGTGAGTAACCAAACTCACAATCATCTCTTGGGGTTTTCTTGCCTGTGTTCTTTTCCTTCAAGATACTATTTAAATTATGTTGAACCTGCATGTTCTAAGATTGTATGTGTAGAAGTATGTGAAAGAATGAAGCATGATGGCATAATCAAGATTGAAAAAAAGATAACCGTCAAAAAATTATGATATGTGCTAAAATCTGTAGGCTAGAATGAGTCGAGTGTGTTGGATCTAGATATGAAATGATAATGAACCAATTTTACCATATGACTTAAGCTAAACATGAACTGCTAACTGATAATCTGATAATGTGACAATGTGCCAAGAGTGAGTGAGAAGAGTTGAATTGTTCAGACAGGGTTGTCCCAATCTAAAACTTGTCTGGTTAGTCCTGCTATGATAATCTACGCTAGAGGCTAGGAAGTGATCATAGGCCCTTGTTCTAATAAATCCACTTAATGCCTAAAAGAATCCAACCAAATGAAATGAATGTTCCCGTTGATCTAAATGCTTTGATCCTGAAATAGATCATTTCTTTCAAGACCCTTAACTCACCTTCCCTTAATCTATTATTTTGGCCCCGGTCCCTCCTTGGACATGTGCACCTTGACTTAGGCCAAAAGCCTAAGTTAAGGGTGGTTAATGCAAAAGTTACCTTAATTTGGGCCCTAGTCCGACTTCGGATATTGTGCACCTCAACTAATGGAAAACCGATAAGTTGAGGGTGGCTATGAAAGAGGAAACCGAAAGAAAAATGGGTATGAAAAGAGTTTGGTGTTGAAAAGAAAAGATAAAAGACGATGTAACTTTGTTCCAAATGAGCAAAGGATGATAAATAAAAGTGTTAAAAAGGTAGGATGTCAAAAATAGGGCAAAAAGAGGCAAAAAATCCTAATGTAATGTCAAAGAGGGTAGAAAGTCACTAAAAAGTTTCCAAATGTACAACACCTGACCCTGAGCATATGTTACAAGCCAAGAAAGTCCTGTAGTGATCCTAGCAACTAGTTTGGAGAGTCTAAAATAAGGGAAAGCCTATGGCATTGAGCACTAAATGTACTTGAAGTTACTTCTGAGCGTGAGTGTTGAATGAATCCTTGTACTCATAATCATATTCATTGTGTGAAAAAGGGATTTCGTTTGAAGTAAGGGCACTAGTTGCATTGTCGGAAAGTTGGTACCTTGGTGATAGTGAAACAGTATATGTTGTGAGTCGATTGGTCGATCTTTGTCATATGTTGATCCGCATGAGTTAGCTTGTTAAGTCTAAGAGAGAAGATTTGCACTCGAAAAATGAGTAGGGATAGAAAGCCATGTGATTGCTTGTGCTTGAATGTTTGCTTCTAAACAAGTGTCGTTTAAAGTCTTAGTGTGTCGCTTGAAGTCAAACAACGAATTTAAGTTGAGGGTGTTGATATACCGTGATTATACGATATTTTTAATACATTTAACTTAAGAGTTGAGTTTGTATAGGGCCATTTTGTATTGATATTAATGTGTTTTTATCATGTTTCCAGGGCAGCTGAAGAATGTGCAGAAAAGGGCATCTATGGACGTGACCTATAGACCGTAGTTGCTGTCACGGTCCGTAGATAGTAAGCGTAGATGGACAGGCATGGCTTGAAGGAAAATCCGGGAATTCTTGACCAAGTGTGGAACCACGATTTCAAACGACGGACTGTAGGTCAACCTACGGGCCGTCCTGCAGTTCCGTCAAATTATTTACAGAAGGGGGTTCCAGTCCCTGATTTCAAAAGTCTAAGTATAGAGCTACGGAGGAGGATCCACGAACCGTGGATCGAACCACGGTCCGTCCTGCTGGGCCATCGAATGCCACTAGAGCTAATGATTTTGAAGTTGGAAAATTGCCTAAGTCATAAATCACAAAAGGGACTTACGGACCGTATGTCAGTCCGTAGGTCAGTGTCGTAGATCAAAACCACATCCAGAAACTTTATTTCCTTATTTCATTTCCTTTTTAGTTGGGACTTGTTTTTCTATATGTAGGGCATGTAAACCTCATTTTTGGGGGTTAGACCTTATTACTTTAGTTCTAGTTTTTGGTTTTGGGTATTAACTTGCAACTTTAGCAATTCTTGATTTCCTAAGTTCGTTTTGAAGATTTTGACTTTGAAATTCAAGTTGAGATTCTAGGTTTATTCTTCTCATTACGTAAGTTCATGATTTTTTCATCTAAAATATGAATTGTGTTCTTGCTATTATGGGTAACTAAATCCACAACTAGGGTTGTGGAACCATGAGCGATTAACAAAGTACGAATAGTAACTAAGCAATTCTTGAATAGTGTTGTTGCATGCATTGATAATTATTTAGTTTAGAAATCTTTTTAACGGTGGCCAACGTTAGAACTTGCCTTGTTGCTACTTGCCGGACCAAGGAGGTAGTTAATAAGAAAAGAATTATCAACATAGATTTAGTGTGATACTATCTAATAGTCTAATGTCTATTGGTGTGAGGGTGAAAACTAAGCCATACATTGATGTGATGTCTAATATGAGGTAAAATGTAAGGGTTAGTAAATTATACACATGTAGCCAGACCAACGTGTGCGGTGAAATTCTCTAGTTGCTGAACCAAGAAATTAGAGATACATAACTTATCACTTTGCATGTAATACACTAGGAAATTATTGGTATAACTAGGAATACCGCGTTATGATCCTATGGGGAACACATATACCCTAGTTACTTTCTCTCATTGATAACAACTAAAGTTTGAATCTTGCTCACTTGTTTTCTAAACTACAATCAATTAATTGTTACACAAACCCCCCCTCCTTTTACTTACTTGTCTCGGAAATAAGTTGACTAAACGAATATAATCGTAACTTGAGTTTAATTCTAATCCATATTCCTCGTAGGAACGACCCCAACCTACTAGTTGGGTTCTGTATTTGACAACGATTGCTTATACTTCTTTAGGGAGGTGTAATTTGAGCGTATCAAAAGCAATAGAAACTTTGGTTGCCACCCAAGCAACGCCTTAGTTAATGTTGTGGCACGACGCAAGTACCCATTCTAACTATATTCTTTGGGTTTGCCATAGTATTACTAGGCAACCTCCCTTGTTGTCTTGGGTTTAAATAAGAAGACATTTGACCCATTTGGGTCTCCAACTGCTTGATAGAGACGGAATGAGAGGCCACCGTCAGGTTGAGAGTCGATACATCATCCTTCATTTCCTTCAAGATTTTATCGAATCCTTCAACCTTGTTGAGAATACGAGAGAGCATATCCTCAGTCCGGCCACCCTCGAAATCTTTAGGCTTTTGATGCTCGTAAGGAGGAACATACCTATCCTTCTCCCCTTCTCTTTATTTCCATGTGATGTTATGATCATGCCACTCTCTATCACGGTCTTTCCAGCCCTCATCTTTGTTCCATCTTTGGTTTCCACCCGACCTTGGGTAGTTTGCACGATAACCTCCTCCTTTGTTGGCTAGGAAGTTCACTTACTCATTGTAGAAATTTTTAAATTTTGCCTCTTCGGGGTTCATACCACCAACACCTACAACCTTCACACTCCTAATACCAGCACCCATGACGTTCTTTGCCAATATGTCCAACTGGGTCATCATCATTGCCATGTTTTGGTCTATCTCTTGATCTTTTTCAATCTTTTCCTTTGTCAATTTGTAAGTAAGATGAGACACTTGATCTTCACGGGTGTACCGTGCATGGTTGATCTTGGTCATGCTATCAAGAAGTTGGGCTGCAATCACATATTGTTGCATCAAACCTCCTGGAGAAAGTTGATCAGCTACTCCCTTGTTTACCAAATCAAGGCTTCTGTAAACATATTGCAGCAGAACATTGTCGGTCAACCCATGAATAGGGCATTGCAACACCATCTTTTTGAACCTTACCTAAGTCTCATAGATTGGCTCACCCTCAAAACGCTTGAAATTTTGAATGTTGTCCCGAAGAGTCATCATCTTCGAAGGAGGGAAAATTGCACTTCGAATACGGTAATAAGTTCTTCCAACGTAGTGATAGAATCTCTTTGCAACTCAGTCAACTTCTTGCAAGATTCTCCCTTTAGAGAGAATGGGAACAACCTTAGTCGCACCGATTCTTGGGAGATATTTTTGAAGGAGAACAGGCAGCAAGCATCTACAAAAATTTTGATGTGCTCGTGAGGGTCTATATGATCCAGCCCACAAAACAAACCCTTCAATTGAAGGAGCTGCAGCATGGTGATTTTGATGTGAAACACTGCATTTCCTTTGGTAGGAGGTACTCAAATGGCCCCAACACCACCCATTTGGACTGGGTCATTAATGTTCGGGTCATTGACATCATTTAGATTTTCAGAATCATCTTGGTGCCCCACTAGGCTACCATAACTACCATTAAAGATCATTTCCTCTGTTTTAATCAACAACACAAAAGACAAAACTAAAAGTAAGTAGATTCAACTATAACCAACAAGATAACAATTCAACTTCACCAAAAGAATTTCAAACAACACCAGTCCCTGGGAGTGGCGCCATTTTGATTCATAACGTTTCAAAAAAAATTCATCCAATTCTAAGCGTCAACAATCATTAATCAGTATATAACCGAAATAAATGAGTTGGGGTTGAATCCCGCAGGGAGCGGTACATGTTTCATATTCAATTGGGAAGTAAAAATGCGGTCAAATCAGTCATAGGAATAAAAATTATCAAATAAAAACATCATTCAAATCAGGGGATGACACGAATGTCAAATGGGTGTTTTAGTTTTGATTATCAACTACAAACAACAGTCACATCAATAAGAGTTAAAAATGATGAGACGAGTTCTTGGGATGTGATCGATTATAGGCTAATGTAGACATATGGGTGATTGCAACTATTAGTAAAATAGTTAAATAGCAGTGACTAAGCTAGACTACATTGGAGGTAAACTTTCTATCGAACAATTTACCCCAAATCAGGTTTATTTCTCTCGAACATCAACAAGCATGGAAAATAAGAACAGCCCACACCTTAGTCCATTCACTCTCTCAAGCTGAATATGTGGGAAAGGGTTTAGGGTTCACACTCTCGAGCTGAACACAGGTCAACCCAATACCCACAGACCATCAATCAAAAACCTTAGTTCTAAAACCTCTCTCTCTCGAGCAAGCCAAGAACAAAAAGGTAGACCTGTATTTGCAACTACAGTTCTTAAATTAAACCACAATAAATGATTGAACTCACTTTTAAATAGCATTTAAACTAACAATTAGCAATACCCATAAGCTAAATGAGCCCATAATCACATAATCACACCCCAGGAATTGGGGTTTTAGCTAGACATTATAAAAAGATAAAAACAGTTACCAAATTGAGTTTCCATCAACTGAGTAAAAGTGATTTCAACTTTACAATGTTCCAATTTTATGAATCTCAAAGTCCCACTTCCAATTTCTCAAAAGTGAATTATTGCCTCCTCATTTCATGAATTTTTTCTCTCTCTAAAATTTTCTCTCTTTAGAATTCTTCAAGAATTTTCGAAGAATTAGCCATCTTAGCTAATTTTTTGTCACGATTTCAGCATCTAGAACATGGCTGGTGTGCCGCCAGGAGATAGATTTAGGCCACCAGATCCTGTTACAGTGTTGAACAAGTAAAATCTACATCCATCCATACATAAATCGTCATCAGACTCATCCTACAACTCCTCGCAGGTGAGAGAAGAGGCGATCCACACTGCCATGGCGGAAAGGGAGTTGAACGGGACTCGTACAAATGTTTCTGTGGAAGATTCGAGTCAAATTCATGGTACAAAGACCAGCGAAAATATATCCCAGTCTCACGAGCTAAAAGATGCCCAAAAATCGTATGAATTTCCCATCCCAATTGCGAGAAATCAACAGGTTACGGCGGCTAGGTCTGTCGGTGAATCATCTCAAAGGCGCCATCAAGATCGTAACACTCAGGAGGTGATTCGACCAGAATTTGCTACTGGGGATGGTAACACTGGTCATGGAGGACATCCCACTGAAGTTTCAAGTTCGTTTCATGGCGGAACCATCGGAAGAGAAGCTTTAGGTGACTCTACAGGAATTCCGGCGACGAGTTCTGGAAATTTGATTTCAAAAGAGGAACTGCATCTTGTCGCACAGCAACAAAATCCACATAGAGAAGGTAAACAACATGTTCAAGATTTGGGTCAATCTAGCACCTCTAATGTGGAAGATTTCAACAAGACAAGGTGCAATGAATCAGGTAAACCTCCTATTGATAATGCTCATCCAAATGTGACTCTTGCATATAATGTTTCTGCTACTGAGATTCATAGAATTGTGAATGATCAATCGAAGGCTTGGGTGGCTAAAGAACAGGGCAATCTGAAGCCTGTTCATGGTAATCAAACTGAGAATTATAATCGCACTAATCAACATCAGGATTATCACTCTAATTTCCTAGAATTTCTAGCAATTTTGATCGACATTTGCCTAAATCTAATACTAATATTGCTAGAATTGATCGTCCTCAATTTCAAACTCCCAATTCTTCTAAAGCTGATCCAGTAGCTGAGCCTGCTCCTTACGCAGTAGTGCAGACCTATGCTGATGGACTTAGAAATAATCAAGCCAAAACTGATGTTAGCATTACATTGACAGCACCTGAAATTACTACAAAACAAGGTTTACCTGCTGTTCTATATGTTAAAGCAGAGATCATTAACGATTTGGATGCTGCTTGTAAGTATACTCTCATTTGGAAGTTTAGCACCACCATGCCTAGAGTGGATATTATTAGGAATAATTTTATCTTACAGACCCAATTATCTGGTGGAGTTAAGATTGCTCATTTTAATTCTCGTCATGTCTATATTGATCTTGATAATGAGCTTGATTATAATATGGTTTGGACTAAACAAAGGATGACTATCTCTGGCAAAGTGATGAGAATTCAAGTATGGACTCCTAGTTTTAAGCCTGCTGAAGAAACTTCTATAGTCCCTATATGGATCTCTTTACCGGAATTGCCTTGGCATTGTTATAATAAAGAGTTTGTGACAGGGCTGCTTTCACCTATAGGAAAAGTGTTATACTAGATTCTGCTTCTATTAAAAAGACTAGAGGTAGTCAAGCTAGGGTGAAGGTTCAAATGGATCTCACTCACAAGAGACCTCCTTATATTTGGATGGGTTATATTGGGGAGGGTATCACTGATGGGAGATGGCAAAAGATTGAATATGATAACATTCCGGATTATTGTTTCTATTGTAAACATCAAGGGCATGTGGAAAATGATTGTACCATTAAACAAAGGGATGAAGAAAAAAGGAAAAAGGAATTAGACAATGTGAGACACAAGAATAATAAAGATATGGATAACAATCAACAACAGCCTAAAGGTTATAAAGAATCTGGTCCAAAAGATGATCATACCAATCTTTATAATCAACAAAGGGATCAGGGTCCAAAGCAGGGGCAGCAAGAGGAACAGTGGCAAACACAAAAGAGGAGGACTACTAATCAGCAGCAGTTAACAAGGGGCAACACCATACAACCAGACCAGTCCACCACACAGGCAGGTATAATGGCTATTCCTACACAAAATACGTATATTAATCTTGATGTGCAGGAGTCACCATCGCATTTGGAGGAACTGGACATACACAATGGTAGCAAGCAAGATAGAAGGCTGCAGCCAGCATTAAATCAACAGCAGGAACAGGGTGAACAACTCAGAACTGTACCAAAAAACAATGATAATATTGCAGGAAAAAAAGTGAGTAAAGGGCAAGCTGTTATAGGTATTGACTCAATGCTCCCAACCCCTAAACCCCTTGAAACTGTTATTGTTTTTGAGGAAGCTGTTGGAGGTATGAATGGGAGGGAACAAGAGACACCTACTAAATTGCAGGAAGGGGGGGGGGGGAACTGACTCATGCTAGACATGAGGAAGTGGAATTTGACCATAGTGGAGACTCTAGAACCCCTGCTACCCCAATCAGAAATCAACAGATTGCTGGCACACAAGAGATTATAGATACTGGTCAACAACACAGTAGACTCAATAATAAATCTAAGGAAAGGTTGAGTAAAAAGAGAAGGGAGGCTATAAAAAAGAGAATGCAGAAGAATACTGGTCAGGATCCTGATGTAATTGATACTGGAACAGCTATTAAGGATCAGTCTATGTCTAAAGATCAACAGGGCAAGCTGCTCCCTGATGATTATGGGGCACTTAACTCTGAAGATGAGGTGGATCCTGATAATCAATCTATGGATGAATCAGAAGAGGATTCAGATTACACCATGAAGCAGACAGGTCCAGGCTTTGGTTCCAATCTCCAGGATAAATGTTCTGATGTTCAAAGAGTGACAGAAGAACAAGGTTTATCCCCTAGGGGAAAGAAACAAACTAGACACAACTCTCATCAGTCTATTACCAACATGTCTGACACCTCTAGCAAGCGCATGACTAGGTCTACATCAAAAGGTTATTAATGCTTAAGGCCATCTGTTGGAATGCTAGGAGTATCAACACCAAAGGATCATTGGAAAGGCTACAAACTCTCAAAAAACTTCATCACCTGTCCCTTATTGCTATCTTGGAACCATTTGCAAATCAGTCTAATATTGACATTGTAAGAGTTCAACTTCAAATGGATCATGCAGTCAGTAATTCTAATGGGAAAATTTGGTTGTTTTGGTCTAATGAGGTAACTGGTAACATTCTTGAAAAACATGAACAACACATCAGAGCAACCTTTCAGCACACTGATCACCCTGATAAATTTATGATATCCTTTATTTATGCCAAATGTAAGGAGTATATGAGGAGAACTTTGTGGGACAGGTTAATTTTTTATGCTAATATGGAATTACCTTGGTGCACAATTGGTGATTTCAATGTTATCACATTTATTGACGAGAAACTTGGGGGAATACCTTACAATATGAACAAGAGTTTTGAATTTATTGGAGTTATAGAAGCCTGTGGATTGACTGATTTAGGTTACACAGGGCTTCCATTTACATGGTGTAATCAAAGGGATGCAGAAGCTAGAGTTTGGAAAAGATTAGATAGGTCTATGGTTAATGATAAATGGTTAGAAGTCATGCCTCAAAATACTATTGAGAATATGTCTTCTGTTGGTTCTGACCATAGTCCTCTGTTGTTGGAAATGGTCAAAACAAATAAGGGATATACAAAATATTTCAAATTTTTACACTGTTGGGTGTACAATGTGAACTTTATGCACACAGTTCAGCAATGTTGGGACAAGGTCACTACTGGGGATCCTATGTGGAAATTACATAAGAAAATGAAAAGGTTAACA
>JAJONZ010019849.1:0-33092 GCA_029582445.1 Solanum paucissectum | reverse complement strand
ATGGAAGCTTACATACCTCTTAGGGATCAAACCCATGGCGAAAATCAGCTACAACACGCAAGAATCTCGACGAACGCTTGATCCTCTCCTTTTTTCTCTTCTTTTCTCTTCTTGAACTCTCAACTAAAACCCTAGGTGTATTTTAGAATTATAAAACTGAACCTAATAGGATTAGACCCTTAAAACCTTACTAAAAATGAATTAAATCTGATTTGGTAAGGAAAAGACCAAACTACCCCTTACTATTTTCGGCTAACTTTCCTTAATTGGACAACCTAACTTCAAAAGGCCAAATCTCACTCATCCAACCTCGAAACTTAGCAAACTCGGTGACGTTGGAAAGATAATTCAAAGATCTTCCCTACGGTATCTGGTATCACACCTAACTCATCCTGAGCTAGGAGTTATGGTCGTTTGAAGTCGACCCAAAATTCATACTTAGCTTAACTTGCAAAATTTCAGATTTTGCTATTTCCAATTCGATTCTTTTTTAAACTCAAGATGTTACATCTAGTGACCTTACCACTTAAGAAAATTTAATTCCTCGATAAAATCCTACTCACAACGAAGGATGGTTCAAGTCTTAGTTCGAAAAAATTTATGGGAATGTTACATGTAATTACTCTCTTTTGTTTAGTAAATATAGTTGAAGACTTTGAATATTTTCTTTGTCTCAATTCTTTCTTTTACTACACAAGGTAATACTTCTCATCTTTTCTTCCACTCTTTTTGATATCTATCTCTTGTTGTCTCATCTTGTACTCAACCCAAAGGAAGATCAATACTATTTATAGAGAAAGGAAATTTTCCTTGCAATGAATATGGATATGAATATAATGGGGTAATTACTATAAGGTAATTGAATGACTAGGAGGGGGTTTGGATTGACTTAAAAGTTGATCAAATTTACTTTCAAGTCAATTTTTGATTTTTGAAAGTGTTTGACAAATATAAAAAATAATTTAAAGTAAGTCAAAATGATGCACTCTTTTTATTGTTTAATATAATTATGCACTTTAATGTAATATTAAAATGCTCATAATCCAACAAGCTACAAATAACATGTGAATGTTATAGAATGCTAAGCGATTCAAATTTGAACTATCTAATTATTTTACGGAAAATTCACCTCACATATCTATTTAAGGCTTAATATTACAGCCTTTAGATGTACTTTTTTTTATATTACTACTTATAACAGTTTAATTACAAGTATTTACATATTAGTTTTAATCTATAATTTAATTAATTTAATTTAATTAATTAGTTATTATTTTTATAATTACCTTACAATTAATAAGTAAGAGAAATAAGATAATCAATTGTCATTATCTCTTACACCATTTTAGGGATAACATTAATAGAGAATCAATTGCCATTATCTCTTACACCATTTTAGAGATTTTTTTTTCCAGTTTTCACACCCCCACCCCCACGTTCATCTTTTACATAGAACTAATTTTTTTTCTCTCACCATCTTCAATGTTCGTCTTCTTCATTAAAAAATAAAATCAGCAGAACTCACGATTGATCCCCATGATGTGGAAGAAAAAAAAATAAGAGAACATACTTTCCTTTTTGTATGAATTTTTTGTTATGTTTGATAATTGGAAGAAGCGAATGCTTACTTGTGCCCCACTAGAAGTGAATCTGTATTTGTTTTAAAATTAGCACATGTTTTAAAAATTATATGTGCAGGAAAGAATGTCAGTTATGAATTCTGATTTTTTCTTTCTATTCTTTTGTTCTCTCTATTAACTCTTTTGTTGTAGGTAGCAGGCAGCTCGAGAAAAGGCGTTGGCCACGGTTTCTGCTCTTGAACTAGAAATAAGTGTTGCAATGCCAACAAATAATGAAATTCCGGTAAAAGATGCTTTTTCTCAGTCGAAGATTAGTCAAGAAAAGAAAACAGTTAGTCATGCAAATCAAAAGGAAAAAAAGAGGAAGGTGAAAATTGTAGAAGCGACTCATTCTGTTTCAGATTCGGATTCAGATTTCGTAAGTGAGATTAAAAAGAAAAAAAGAAAAAAAGTAACAAATGTCGAAATTGGTCAGTCTTCAAATCCAATCAACAAGAAGAACAACAAGGAATGAGGACTCAGAAATCCCAATTTCAAAAAAAAGGCAAAAAAGTGGTTAGGATAAGTATTTTATTTAATTTATTTTTGAATCATTCAATTTATTATTTTATTTAATTTATTTTTGAATCATTCAATTTAGTATTTTTTTGTGTTAAAAATATTGTATTATGATTATTGTTGTTACGAAACTTATATTGATGTGAAAACTGTACGAAATTTGAATAATATTTGTATGAATCTGACATTAATATATGATATATGAATATTGTATGAAATGTGATGGAATGTTGGTATTCAACTGGTATGAAGAGTTATTTGATATTGGTATGAAATTGGTTTGATATCAGTAGCCCAATTAGTTGATTTTAGTGTCGTTTGTTAAATGCCACAGTGCACATGAAATCTGGTATTATGTTTGAATAATATTGGTGTGAATTTTTTTCCAAATATGGTATACTGTTTTATTAAAATTTATGTACATGAATATGGAATGAAACATGAATAATATTTGTATGAACTAAATTTTATATATAGTGTATGAATGTTGATATGAAATTGATTTAATTTTTGTATAAATTATGTGAAATAATTAATTTATAACTACTTGTAAAATGAAGTTGGTATTGGAATGAAACATGAATATTGTTGGTAGGATGTCAAATTCATTTGAGATCTCAATTACATGTTTTTTTTTAATTTTTTCAATGGGATATCAGTTCGATACCAAGTGTACACCAATTGGGTACAAATTAACTAGTTTTAGGTTGACTAATTTAGTTGAAATCTCAATTACATGTTTTATTCAATTTTTCCAGTGGGATGTCAGTTCGATACCAAGTGTACACCAATTGGGTACAAATTAACTAGTTTTAGGTTGACTAATTTAGTTGAAATATCAATTACATGTTTTATTCAATTTTTCCAATTGGATATCAATTAGATACCAAATGTATACCAATTGGGTATAAAATTAACTAGTTTTAGATTGTTTAATTCGGTTGAAATCTCAATTACATGCCCTTTTTTCAATTTTTTCAATTTTTTCAATGGGATATCAATTCGATACCAAATGTACACAAATTAGATGCAACATTAACTAGTTTTAGGTTGGCTATTTCAGTTGAAATCTCAATTACAAGTTTTTTTTTCAATTTTATCGCTGGCATCAGTTGGATACCAAATGTATACCAATTTCATACTAAGATTTGAATTTCCAGTTGATATCAATTGCATACCATCATTATCTAGTTTTAATTAATTTTAACTAATTTGAGTGAATTAAGGAAACTAAATATTCTTAATAAGTTTGAATTTCTTAATTCGTGATAATTATTAATTATCTACACTCAATTCAAATTAAATTAATACCCCTATTTTTGTTTTTTACCTTTTTGCCTTCAAATTTTTTATTTATTTTTTAAGAGAGAGAAACGTTGAACAAAAAAAAGAAGGATAAAATCATAATTTTTAATTAATTTTAACTAATTTGAGTGAATTAAGGAAACTAAATATTCTTAATAAGTTTGAATTCCTTAATTCGTGCTAATTATTAATTATCTACACTCAATTCAAATTAAATTAACACCCCTATTTCTGTTTTTTACCTTTTTGCCTTTAAAAATGTTTTTTTCTGTATTTTTAAAAACAAATGTTTTCAATTATTAAAAATAATTTTTTTTTTAATAAATTGTTAGAACCTGAAATTTTTAATGTTACAACTTGAAAGTTTAAATCTACTGTTATAACTTGAAAATATTAATATAATATATGTCATATATGAAATTTTCACTTATTTTACGTGTGAGTCCATATTACTGTTTTTAAAGCCAAAAGAGGTCTACTTCATACCGTTATTAAAGTATTAAAATCATCATTAAAATAAATCACTAAACTATATTGTACTTTCTAAATTTTAACTCATATCTATGTTAAACAACAATCACAATATTAATTATAAAAAATGTCACATTTCCTTTCTTCCTAAACTAAAAAATTTCCACTAGTTAGTGTGAAGTTAAAAAATATCCAAATCTATCAAAAGTTATATATATTTACTTTTGACTCATTTTAGTTACAATTTACTTCATCATAAATCGAGTATTTTAATTAGATTTAGCACAAGTGTAATACAATTTTTTTTTAAAAGGTCAATGAATACAATTAAATTTTATGTTTAAAAAAATAAAGAAGGTACAATTTCGTTAAACGTAAATTAAAAAGTAATAATGAATTTTACATTAAAAAAAAAGTATAATATAAATACATGTGATTCGTGCAGCATAAATAAGATACATTAAAAGTAAAAGCTTTTTTCTTAGAATAGATTCTATAGCTCCAATCGACCAAACAAAAAACTCTTACCAACCAAAAGTACTGGACCATTTTAAATATTTATATGAATAGAATAATTTAATTTTAATAATTAAAAAATATATTATTATCATAATTAAATGATAAAATGTGCATAATTCATTCATATTTTCTTTTGCCAAAACAGGGTATGTATGGATCGATTCAATTTTAAAGGTTATCGGTTTAATACATTAGTTATCGATTTATGGATAGTTAAATTGTTATAAAATCATTAAAATGTCAATTTATTATTTATCAATTTAACCGTTAAAATTTGATAAAAAGAATTATTGAGAATTACTTTAAAGCAGGGTGACAAACCAAATAAACTCTACATATGAGTTTGACAAATTATATCTTGCTCAAAAACAAATATTGACACCTTGTAAAATAATCGAAAGCTTAAAACAGTAAAAAATAAAAGAATGAGACTCTGCATATATATATATATATATATAATACTCCTCAATAATCCTTCGATTCAGATTATTAATTTTGGTTCGATTTTAAACAGTGAAAAAGTGGTGGGGATATGCTGAGTAGGTCCCATCTTTAGGCATTTGACTCTGTTTGGGACAGCCATAGCTAAGAGATGAGAATCAATATATGCTTACCAGTAAGTATTTTTTTCTATTATATATATGAAACTGGGTTCAGCATCTTCTCTCTTTCCCTCCCCCCACAGTTCCCAATAGAAAGAAAGAAGAACCATTGGCTGACCTTCAATCTGGTGAGTTTTCATTATTTCTATCCTAACACTTTGTCTCTATATGGTGTGTATCTCTGATGACTTCTTGCTGAAAAGTTTACAACTTTTTAACTGTTTTTTCCTTTTTGTCTTTGATGAGTTGACAATAGGATGTTTTTATAACATAAATGAAGATAAAGATTGAATCTTTGATGTGCATCTTGTATTGGGGTTTTCTCAGAAATGATTATTGATTTTGATGAGGTTGAGATCTCCAATTTTTTTTAAAAATTATTTTGTGGTTTGAGTTTCTTTTTGGGGTTGGTGGTGAAGGGTGTGGTTGGTCAAAAAAGACACAAAATGAAATTTGGGTTTCTTTTCTTGATTTTTCTTCTGGGGATGGATTGACCTGTATAAAGGGAAATGAAGATGAGGGGGATGGGGGCGTTGACCTAGAATTGAACCAAAGTTCCTACCAATCTTTAAACCTGAAAATTACTGGAATTTAGGTTTTTCTTAGTTATCAAAGATTCATGTAAAATTTATGTGGTGTGGCTTTTTGTGTTGCATATCTATCTCAAAAGCTATGTCTTCTTACTAAATAGTCTGATGCTTGTGTTTGTGGAAGTTTACTGTGGGATATTTAGTTCTGTAGCTGGATTACATGGCAATTGAATTAGAAAACAAGGTGATATAGGCAAAAGAAGCTATGAGTAATAATATGAAAATAGTACACCAGATTTAATGACTTGTACACTGGATTGAACACTTTCTTGTTTGAAAGAATGAATTTGGTCGAACTGTACCATCCATTCTATCGCGTAGACTGTTTGTTTGCCTTGATGTAGTTATGTCGAACATGTATGATGTGGTATAGGTATTTAGTACATATTGTTCAAAGAGCTTATTGAAAGTTAAGTATCTACATATACCCATATGCTATTCCGTGTGTCATCACACTCATCGGTTGATGATCGTTTCTTTTTTGATTCTTTTAAAGATGTGGTCGAAGTACACTATTGATAATTTTTTTTGTAAAAGTATGATCAATTAATTCACATGTTAACTGAATGAATACTGTTTTCATGCTTGTTCTTCATCAAAAAAAAAAAAAAAAAAACTGTTTTCATGCTTGTTTCGTATGGACTCAATTGATTTTGGTTGAAGTGCTCTTATTTTTTCTTTGTTTTACATCTTTTCTTTGTGTACTCTTGTTACCTCAGGAAGCAGATTCAGATATGGATCCTGACGACAGTCTAAGTGAAGATCCTTGGATAAAGTCTTCTTCGTCTGGCAATGAATTGCTGAAAATTATGCCCTCAGATAACCATTCATTTACCAATTTAAATCTGCATGCGCAGAAGTGGGAAGGTTCCTCTTATTTGGAACAGTTTTCTGAATTTACTAAACCGAAACACACATCTGAGATGGATCAACAGGGGAATCAGAGGAATGAAAATCATGACACGACCAGAATACATGACTGGGATCCAAGAGCTTTGCTGAACAACCTTTCGTTTCTCGAACAAAAGATTCATCAGCTCCAGGAGCTGGTGCATTTGATTGTTGGGCGGAGAGGTCAAGATGGGGTTCAGGGAAATGACCTTATAGTTCAGCAACAACAGTTAATCACAGCTGATCTTACTTCTATTATAGTCCAATTGATATCAACTGCAGGAAGTCTTCTTCCAACTATGAAGCACACACTTTCTTCTGCGATCCCTGCTGCCAGCCAGCTTGGGCAGGTTGGTGGTGTCACAGTTTCTTCTACAGCAGGTACTAGTGCTGGTGGGCTGACATGTAATGACAGTGTTGCAAAGGTGGAAGATCAGTCCAACCATGTTGACCAGTTGAGAGATTGTGGGATTGAGCACAATCATGCTGTCGATGAACATGAATTAAAAGATGAAGATGAAGCTGAGGAAGAAGAGAACCTTCCTCCCGGTTCCTATGAGATTCTACAGTTGGAAAAGGAGGAAATCCTTGCACCACACACTCACTTTTGCACAATTTGTGGCAAGGGATTTAAGAGGGATGCCAATTTGCGGATGCACATGAGAGGTCATGGTGATGAGTACAAGACTCCAGCAGCTCTTGCAAAGCCTCATAAAGAACCCAGTTCTGAGCCAACACTCATCAAAAGGTATTCCTGTCCTTATGTTGGATGCAAGCGCAATAAGGAGCATAAAAAGTTTCAACCTCTTAAGACCATCTTATGTGTGAAAAACCATTACAAGAGAACCCACTGTGAGAAAGCCTATACTTGCAGTAGATGTAATATTAAGAAATTTTCAGTAATTGCTGATCTTAAAACACATGAAAAACATTGTGGAAAGGATAAGTGGCTTTGTTCCTGTGGAACAACATTTTCTAGGAAAGACAAGCTTTTTGGACACATTTCCCTTTTTCAAGGTCATACTCCTGCAGTTTCTCCGGATGAAACTAAAGGATCTGCTGGGACATCTGACCGGGGCCAAACCAGTGAAGTCACCATGAAAGCTCGACAAGAAAACTATAAGGTAAATGCTTCACATGGCAATGAGTTTCAAAATCCCGGGGTTGTGAAAGAGTGTCCATACAATCCAAGCAGTTATTTCTCACCTTTGAACTTTGATACTAGCAATCTTAATGGATTTCAAGAGTTCCCTCGACCACCATTTGATGAGTCAGATAGCTCATTCTCATTTCTGCTATCTGGATCATGTGAATACCCTCCTCACAAGGCTGCCAAATTTATGAGTTCTAGTGAAATGGAATAACATCAACCAGTATTCAATTTGTCTTTGGTTCATTGTAGCTATCTATTCTATCATGTCATTATTATTTTTTTCAGAATAACTGTGTTTTCCTTGAGTTATTTAGTATCATTGTTGCTATGAGTTTGTCAGTTGCAGCAAGTGACAAGGAAAATGCATCAACTGTCTAAAGCAGTTTTACAAAAGCCTCATTCAATCTTTCCAAGAATCTCGATTAGATATAACATTCTCTAACAGATCCGTCTGTAATAATCATTTTGCCAGTTACGATCCTTGAAGCAATCAGAAGAAAGAAATTTCTACCAAACTGTACAATGCTTCTTCTTCCTTTTTTTTGTGGAGGGGGTAAGACTAGAACCGCGGATGCAATATTATTTACCAAAACCACAATGCATGTTGAGAACAAGTTCAAACCAAAAGACACGAAAAAAAGAATCAAACAATTTCATTGCAATAATGGTTCAAGAAGACTGCAATGCTGCCATTTCAGAACATGGCATAAAAGCTCCCACATCATTACTTTTGTTGCACCCCTATCTCTTAAGAGCCTTCTTGCCCTTGATTACAAAGCATCACAATCTGAAACTGTCAAAAGAAATTGAACATGATTGATGCAATTGAAGAGAAGAGGCTGTACACAGCTAGCTACTCCTGGTTCAACTGGCTGTACTGATGTGGCGCCTAAAATGAGAATTATGGAGCAATATGAGCTTCAACCCTTTCACAACTTCTCCTGACATTGCTGGCTTCTTTGGAGGGCCGTGGTAATATGTTTCCCTAAGAACAAAGTCATCCTCACATGACCAAGTCCTTCCCCTGGGAGAGCTGTCCTTCCAAAGAAATCTCTCAGAGAATGGATTCACTAAGCTCTCGCGAAACTCTTCTGCAGTCTCACAGTTCAAACCCTGCATGTGTAAATAAATGTTAGAATGAAAATTCACCATGTACAGCTTGGATGATGGAATTGTATTTGGAAGGTATGATGGATTTGTTATGGTCTTACTTCTGCCATGGCTTTGATTTTCATGGTAAGATCATTGCTAAGAAGGACGAGTTGTCCGTTTCTGTTGGCTCTTTTGAAGAAGAGGGCATATTCAAGGATATGATCTTCTGCTGTGGGCGAGGCAAATTCCATTAGACCACTATGTGGAGAAAATTGATGTGAGCCAATAGGAAGCATGCCATTCTCCTCACTGAACAAAGACAATGGAGCAGTAGCAGGAGGGGTTGGTGCCACTGCTCTTGTTTCCTCTGCACAACTCTGTACATGAATCCATGACTTTGCATTTATCATGCAGTCTTCTATCCATTCTAATGCTGCAGATACCTCAGTTGTCCTTCTAAATAGACTAGCTCGCTTCTTGATGCAATCCAATTCTCTTATGACTGTTAACAAGGAGCAGGTAAATGATCAGAGAAAACAGGCATTCTATTTAACAAAAATGATTGGCATTTGGAAACGACAAAATTTTCAGGGTTAAGTTCATTACCAGTTCTAGGAACTATCATATAAGTTCCCCTGAGACCTTGCAGAAGCTGCAAATTTTTCCTTGATTCTTTATTCAGTAATGAACCAGTGTCTACTACAATGGTCCATCTCTTCTGTTCCCTGACACTCTCATTCTGCAGATAAGCCGCAAATTAGAGCTCACTACATTTAAACCAGAGAGCCAACTATACTAGTTTGTATGTTTTGAGCAAAGAAACTTTGGAAAAACACTATTATAGCTAATTTGTTGAACGACCAATTTCAAGAAGACTTCTCCAAATCTATGCTAAATTTGAAAAAAGAAGTTCTCAGCATAAAGTTCTGATATATAACTTACGGAGAAGGGGCATAGTTCCGTAGTCTCTGGATGCTTGATTGGATAGTCTCTCAACTTAATGTTCTCTTCTGGAGATGTTGAGCTGGTCTTTACAGGGTAGTTCACAAGAAGTGACTGCAAAGGCACCCTATCCATTCTGTTCTTCACTGTGTTTACCTCCAATCTTGCTGGATATCTGGGGGCAAGGATTGTTGATTTCTGTTCTTCAAGAACCTTGTCATTCAGATTATCTTTCTCAGAGGAGAATGGAGTTCCATTTTGATGGAAGATGGGATCAACTACATTGTCCAGAGAAAATTTAAATGATTCTAGATGCTTCAGATCTTCCAACTTTCCTATTTTCTTCATTGATCTCATCAAACGAGTATCAGGTGTCATATTCTCTTTATCTGGAGTGAAAATTTCTTCATCATTTTCACCCATATCCGACTGTGTTGATTTAGTAGTTGATCTTAGCTTCTCCTTTTTGTGGGATACACAACCTGCTGCCTGATTGAACCTGGACTCAACCACAAGTTTCAGAGATGAAGATTTAAACAGTTTTGGATGCTTAATTTGATGTTGGCTTCCGATCTTCTTCATTAACCTCAGCCGACGAGTTTCTGGTGTCATATTCTCTTTGTCTGGGGTGAAAATTTCTTCATCAGTCTCGTCCATATTAGAAAGCACAGACTTTCTATCCGATCTATTTGTCATCTCAGAAAGATACAATTTCTTCATGGATCCAAGGAAGAGAGAACTAGAAGTATGGTTCTCTTTGTCAGGAGTAAGAACCTCTTCCTCTTTATCCTCGTTTCCACTAGCAAAAAGATCTTTGGAAACTGATACAGTTCCTGCTATTTCACAATTAATCGATTCAACTTCAGTTTCCATGTCAATTTTTTCATTCATTGCTCTATCTTTACCAGTTTGAATCTGAACATTGGAGGGTTTTCCCCTTCTAGACCAAATACTTGAACATCTTTGCTGAGATCTTGGTGGGGTACCATCTGCGTTTTCATTTGGGGACTGTCCTGAGACAAGAAGAGCTTCTGGTGTGCTATTTTCCTTGTCAGCTTGGTAAGCAGGCAGCAGCAAACTGATTTCACCTTCTTCATGGATATTCCCTGGTAGATTTTCGTTTGCTGCCCCATATTTATCAAGCATTGGAGGAGCTGGTGGAGTCAAACTTCTCAGACGCGGTAATGAACTCATACCAGAAAATGATGAGTCTAGACCTTGCACCATATCATAATCCTCTTTCTGAATTTGGTCATTCTGGAGAGAAAAGCCACTCTCATCCTAGAATATCAATAAATGCATATAGCACGGCACAGGATAAAAGTTAGAGCAAACAACAAAAGAAAAAGAAAATTGAGCTACTGAACCTATTTAGTACAGTATTAAGATACTGATTCAACTCACCTGATGTTGTTCCTCCTGTGTACTTTCTTCTGGTTCAGATTCATCAAGAGTAGGTACAAATGGATTCTCCAAATCATATGCATTGCTGATTGGAACCCAATGAAGCCTGTAAACCCTGCTGGAACCTCCAAGTTGCATTCGATCACCTTCTTTCAACTCCACCTTAACTCCTGATTCAAGTTTCTTACCAGAAATCCATGTCCCATGTACTGCAAAGGACAAGATACCCACAGAAAATGACCTTACTGATTAACTGAAAGAAGCAAGAAACCACTAAAAAGGGAAAAAAATGTATAAACAAGAAATGATATGGCATTAAAATCAGAAATCTTATCTAAATCAATTTGGGAAAAAATGGTTGAAGCTTGAAAGAACAGACATTGTATCATGAATAACAGCACCAACTATAACATTATGAAATCAGTTGCACAAAAAGGAAATTCGCCCCAATAAGAATTCAAGAGTTTAAAAGCTCATATGCAATCACAGAACTTCTTCACCCCCTAAAACTTTCAAGAATTTCAACCCCAAAGGCGCACGCAACATACATTGACTTTTACAGGAAACACAAACAAACAAATTTAACACCTCAATAAATTCCATCTGTACAAAGAATCTGAAAATCACATATCTTGTCTTGATCAATACAAATACAACAGTAGTTTAAGATTCAAAGATGACGCACCATTGTTAACAATCAATTGCCCAAAGGAGAAACTACGAAACCCCTAAAAAGTTCAAGAATTTAGACCTCATATAAATTTGATACTCAAGTTTCAAGAACCATATACAAGGAATCTACAGTAAACAAGAGAAAGACAGAGAATTGGGAAGAAAACACCAACTCAAATTAGCATTCACAAATACAACATCAACAACATACCCAGCGAAATCACACAAGTGGGGTCTGGACTCTGGTGGAGGCAAATTAGCATCACAAATCAAAAGATCAAAACTTTTTGATTCCCAAATCATGAGATGATGTTCAAGAACCATATACGATGATTCTTGAACATAATAAACAAAACCCCAAAAGCATTCCACCATAATTAATTCAGAAAAAAAAGCAGGGCAGAGTACCTGAAGAAAGATCAGTAACAGAGAGGGAGAGTGACGATGGTTTAGAGTGGATACGGAGATGAAATCTGCTGATACTTGGGTGTTCCAATGTAATGTTACAATTAGGGTGTCTACCAACTACCAAAATCTCTTCAATTTTTGATTCTTGATTTGAACAAGGTGGGGGGTTATCAAGCAAGAAGATGTTCTTGAGAATGGCCCCATTCTTTAACACTGTAAATACTGGAATCTTCTTATCTTCTTCAATGGATGAAATCTCCAGTTTGTCCGCCATGAATTCAAGAATGTGTGTGTCTGTGTGGAAATGAGAAGAGGGGTTTTGAAGAATGAAATCTTGAAAAAGGTGACCGTTAGTATAATTTGTGTGAAACGGCTAATTATCTCATTAAAACCACTATTATTACGATAATTATTCAATTTAAATTGGGTTTTGTGTTTTATGTTTAAATCATATTTCATTTTACCTTCTTTTTTTTTTTTACAAAATGTATATTTAAACAACGAATTATTATTTGCTTAGCCTATGATCAAACACATCACAATCATCTTCAACTCCAACTTCACAAATTTCAAATAAGTGTTTTTTGGTTATAATATTATACATGAATTTACCGTATATGACATTATGTAACTATCTAGCTTGAGATATTACTCTTCTAGAAGAGATTTAATTCTATATTTTCGATAAATTAGTCAAATTGAGTGATTTACTATGTTTTAAATTGAAAGAATAAGTCATATTTAGAAAAAAAAATACATTCAAATTCTTTCGAATATGACTAAACACAACTTATTCCACCAAATGTTTGGTGTGAGAGATAAAAATAAATAGTGATGGAATAAGAAAATAGTGATGAGATAAAAAAATTGTATCTTGTTTGGTTGTCATATTTGGGATAACTTATCTCACCATTTATATCATAGTGATGGAATAAGTTATCCCATATATATGGTGAGATAAGTTATCTCAGGATAGCTGACCCCAAAATAACTAATCCTGAAATAACTTGTTTCCAACCAAACAAAAATCTAAATAAAGCGCCTACTAAATGAGGACAGGGGAGCTAAAATTCATACTTCAGTTCCTTCAATCCAATTTATAATCTCTTGTTTTACCTTTAATTATACCTTTAATTATAATTTGTAAATTAAACTTTGACCATTTCATCTAAAAATATTTTAATTTCACACATTTATTTGCCATTGTCAAATAGGTTAAATAACTTCTGAGTCAATTGAAACTAGCATAGGGTGTGTATTTAATGGCACGGAATCAGAAATTTGACGAATAATATTTAAATTTTCCTCTTAGTTATAGTAAGGGTGTACGAAATTAAATACACACTCATAATAACTAATTAACATTTAACATCTATAAATCATATAGTTTTTCAACGAAGTATACACCAGACCAATCTTCGCCTAAGGTGAGACTCCATCACCCCATATTTCATTGTTATGTTGCAAAAAAATTGTTGGTAACATTCGTAGCTCCCAGTAGGCTATGACAAGTTCCCTAATTAAAACCATCTCCAACCCACCTTTATTTTACTTTTTATTCTCTATATTTGGAGAATAAAATAAAGAATCAGCTCTCCAACCACCCTCCATTTCACTCTATTCTCCATTTATATAGAGCTGAATAGTGGTTCTCCAAATTTGGAGAACTTGTATTCAGATTCTCTATTTCATTTTTCATTATTTTATTATTATTTTGTAATTAACATATTATTTTTCATAGAAGGTCATTAATTAAATCTCTAATATTTGTAATTCTTTTAAAATGTAAATTAATATTTTAAAATATATATTATTTTATATATACTATTTTCATCTCAAATTATTAATATATATATTTTTTTTTAATTTTCGTCACTTTTATATAATTTGATTTATTATTATTTTTTACTATAAAAAATGCACAAAATTAAATGGTCTACAGTTGTTCAAACTATTTGTGATTCACGTTCCCAAAAGAAAAAATATTTCGTGATGAAATAAGAATCGTGCCGAAAAGATGTTGAGCGTGCATTCGGAGTTTTGCGATCATGTTTTGCAATTATTGTAGGACAGTCACATTTTTTTAAGAAAGGAAGTGCTACATGATATTATGACTACATGTGTTATACTACACAACATGATAATCGAGGATGAATGTGATCTTAATGCACCAATTCAAGATATCGTAGAGGCTCCAACTGCAACGACAAAAAATGTAGTAGATGAAAATCTCCGATTTGAACAATTTTTAGCTAGATATAAAAAATTAAGGAAAAAAATGCTCATTTTGAACTCCGTAATGCGTTGATAAAGCATATATGGGAGCAACATAATAATCTTGAAAGTTGAGTATCTATGTAATGTTTATGCAATTGTATTTCATTAATAATTTCACTTTTATTTAAATTATTTGTTAATTTGTATATTATATAATATTTGCTTACGACCTATGTTATTTAGAAGTTTAAAATAAAATATTTTTTTTTATTAAATAAAAAATTCGAAAAAAAGGGTTGGAGATGCTTTTTTTGTTTTTTACTCTTTCTATCAATCATAATTCCTGGTGGGTACAACCTTAGAACCTGATTGAATATAATTATGGGAAATTTTTGGAGGTAGCAATTTCAAGAACATTGGCAAATAAAACGCATTTGTGGAATACTATTTATATATTGATTATTTCAATACTGTTTGTGTAGATTTATATTATTATATATGGTTGTGTACATTTTTTTTGTTTCGTATTATGAAGTTGGTGATTTAAACTAGATATAATTGGAGAAATTAGTATTTAAATTAGATAGTATTGGAGAAATTAGCGTGATAATTTATTTATTTTTTAAAAAAGAAAGTGATCTCACATGTGGTAAATAATTAATAGTGTTTATAATTGGAAAAAAATGTTGTCCGACTGGTAGCTTGGTATCGTCCACCTCCAATTCCAAGATTACTTATTAGTCAAGGTAAGTTTGATTCCCTTCCTTTACTGTGACATCGATTTAAATTTCATGAAGAGGGTTTAAAATTTGCAGAAGATATTTTTTAACGAATAATTACTGTACCGAAAATTTTAAAATCAAACTATGTAATATTAATAATTT
The DNA here is from genome assembly GCA_029582445.1 of Solanum paucissectum. Classification (NCBI taxonomy): domain Eukaryota; kingdom Viridiplantae; phylum Streptophyta; class Magnoliopsida; order Solanales; family Solanaceae; genus Solanum; species Solanum paucissectum. The sequence goes on along the minus strand of JAJONZ010019849.1, from coordinate 17,804 downwards.
TTTAATAAATAAATGTACCAAATAGTAGAAATATATAACAATATAAAGTAGCAATGAAATTTCAGGTGAGATATGTAATCTAAGTTTAACTGCTATCACTACACTTGGAGATAAAACTTATTTAAATTAATGTCTACACATCAAACCAAAAATTAGGAATAAGCATAGAAGTTTCTCATGGTTCATATAATTGCCTTTTTTTTTTTTTTTTTTTGCTTTAATGATTTACTTCCTCAATTTCATTTTACTTGATTCATATTGATCTAACACACTTTTTTAAAAAGCATTAGTTAGAACTGTATTTTTTTACTAAACTGGTTTTTTAATGAAATTTGAAATTCTAAATTTGATTAGTATTATTTCATATAGTTATTTAATACAAATAATAATATAATAAAACTTTCTTAATTTATTAAAATAGGAATCAAATAAAATGAAACAAAAAAACGAGTAATTATTTATTTTTGTCAAACTCAACATCTTTGTCTTCTCTCAAGAGTTGTCTTGGTTCATTGGACCATTGACTCTTGCTCTAGAAAAGAGAATATCTCATGAAATAAATATAATTATATTAAGCATGAAGAAAACAAAGTATAAGCCAAAAATTCCTAATGCTTTGTAATTTCAGCTTGCATTATTCACTTTCTTGGTTTCTACTATGGTATAATATAATTAACCAACTAAGAATACGATGAAAATAATGGATTCTAACATCATATATACATTATATATTTTTTATTGAGTTAATTTGTCATCGTCACACTTCATTTCTTTTTCAAATAAAAAATATCAAACTAGATGCCTTTGACCTAATTTTTTTCATCATATCTTGGAATTAGGGAGATTTATGGTATGATGTTGAAAATTTTGATTCTGCATTTTCGATTTGTGTTTTTTAAGAATATTATATTATTATAATATCAAATTAATTTGATATAATTTATAATTTAGGTTTGATTTTAATTTTAATTTTTCAAAAACATTAAAATTATATCATATTAACATCTTGTATGTCCAAAAATACTTAAGGATATAAAGCCAAATAAATAAGAGTAGGGGAAGGCCGTTTGTAATTAAATAATGATAAATCTTTGTTACAATAGTATAATTATTTCTTCCAAAAGATTCTCCATTTTCATAGTTTTCATGACTTAGATTTCATTGACCAATATTTTTCTTGAAATATTATTTATATATATATATATATTATGACTCACCTATTTCTTGGACAGAGACAAAAATTGACGGAAAAAATAACGCTGTCTGAATATTCTTCTCTCATAATTTTCCTCAATAATTCAGCTCTTGTTATGTATACTTCTTATGATATGTTGTTATCTCTTATACATTTTTCCCCTTTGGTAACGGAGCCACTTTAAAAAAGAGATAGGGTACCGTACGTTCGAGAGATGTTTTTCAATTTTTTCATGTTTAGTTGATTAATTTTTTTTAAATAAGGAAAATAATTATTCTAGTTGAAGTAGAGAAAATAAAAAGTTTCATAAGTGATATTTCAGTCCTTCAAGATGACTCAGTTGGTTTGGAGGATGGTTATCCACATGGATGACCCGGGGTAGATCCCCCCTCAATGTCTGAGTCGAGTCTGTCGTATAGGGCTTGCCTAGTGCGGTTTACATTCCTTGTGTGGTTTACATGCTATTACACAGTGGGGGGTTTACCCTGTGCACAAAGTGCTCACCCGAAGGGTAGAGGCTGTGACAGAGGTTATAGCGGTTGCGGATTACTATCATCTCACCCTCCAATACACCTCATCTTCAATTCTATCCTATAATCCCCATCCCGACCACCTTCTATAGTATTTGTCTAGGTTATATACAAATGCTTTTAGATTTTTTTTTTTTTTAACATGAGAAAATAAGTAAGCAATTAACCTACTTATTTTTCAGGAAAACATCTTCCATTGTATCAAACACACTTTTTTCATAAAGTAATTTTTAATTTTACCATATTTGGTTGGTAAAAATTTTTGGAAGATATTTTCTCTAGAAAAATAAGTTCTTTGAATATGATTTCCCTAATGGAATTAAATAAGGTAAACAAGTTCGACAAGTAACATTCCACATTAATTTTAATATATCCTCCCATCCAGGGATAAAGATTTGGTCAAGTATAATTAGGTCAAAAAATGGTCAATGGCCTTATAAATTCATGTCATGTGTACTATATAATAATTTATGGTTGAGATCCATTTAAATTATATACTCATCTTAATAATAAAAACAACAAAGCTATCAACTATTTTTATTTTGTAAAATTATCGAATAAAGCAATATTAACACTATTCTTTTAGTTTCTTTCTCTCCGATATCGACTATTGTTTTTTCTCCAATTATTGCATTATTTCATTTTCGTTACTACTCTTTCTCTTATTTATTGTGTACCACTTTGCATTTCGACTATCAAATGAATGCATATTTTCAATTGATTGGTATGGTTTTCTCAAAAGGTACGAGGTTTGGTGGGTAAAAAGTCAGGAAGTCTGCATATTTCCACCAATTTTAATTTTTTTTCTTGAAAATATTAGCTTGGGTACACTTAATTGCTTTATTTGATAGTTTTAAAAAATAAAAATAGTTGACGGCTTTGTTGTTTTTATTATTAAGATGAGTATATAATTTAAATGAATCTCAATCATAAATTATTATATAGTACACGTGGCATGAATCTATAAGGTCATTGAACATTACTTGACCCAATTATACTTGACCGACTCTTTATCCCCATCCAGAACACACCTCATCCACCCCACTCATATATATCCCCAACCGCACCTCCTACGATATTCGTCTAAATTATATACAAATAAAATTAAAATATTAATTTAATGCTTTTGTACCAAATACAAAAAAAAAAGTAAAAAAAACTCATTTATATTCTTAAAAAATATTTTTCAATGATATTTTTTCCTTTCACATCAAATAGTTGGTGTGTTATGATTGATACTTACTGTGAAATTGTCTCATATCAACTGATTTTGAACTATTGTTTTTATGTTGATAAATGTTGTCTTTAGCTACTAAATCACCTTCTAATTGAGATCTTCTACAAGAAATTTACAGTGAAGTGTTGAGAAGGAAAACATAGGACCAATCCTCATATTAATTATTACTAAATTTACGTTGAGTAATTGTTAAGTAATCTGCCATTTGTCAAATACACAAATTAAAGTTGATAATGGACATGATTTGCATAAATTAGGCAAGATACCATATTGATAATATTTTTTGAAAATAAATTAATAACACTACAAACAGACAAATGAAAATAAAAATAAATTAAAATACAGCTAGCTATTAATACATGTTGTCCATTAAAAAGATTGAAATTCAACTCCATGACAACAATACAGCTTCCATATTTTTTTGCAGATTTCAAGCACCTATTTAAATGCATGTAATGTACTAATTAAGAATAATATCATGTACTACTAACTAATTATTCCTTTAAATTCCTAGCTAAGTTATAACCTTTTTTTTTAAATTATTATTCCGGCAAATGAATCATAATACTTCCAAAAAAGATATGACAAAAAATATTATCAAAGTTTTGTATAGGGTAAAAATAATTAAGACATATGATTTGATCGGATTATGATACACCGATAGTGATTAAAACCACACGAGGTAAAGAAGAACAAGCTATGTGATCAAATCATAGAAAATCATGTGACAACATGTAAAGACGTACAATAATATTGCATCGAAAAATCTATGATATTTATCTCGTAAGAATCACATTGGATTCCAATATTTATATCATTAGAACCGTGCAAACACATGCTATCTTAATCTATTGTTTACTTATCTTATTTGATTCACTATCTAACTTGTCTTTCAGATGTTAATCATTTATCTACTTAGATCATCAAAACATTATTTTTTATCCTTAATTAAACCCCACCCGCCCAAAACCTCAACGACCAAACTTTAGTTAATTGAATAAAGAGGGGACATATAGAGGGAAAAAAGAACTGAATCGTGCGTCAAGTGAAATCTTAATAGTTCAACTGATTCACTATATGAATTTTGACCTATTAACCAGGGTTTGACTATCCCACCTAGTGATACCCTCCCTCATTTTCCTTTCATCTTCCACATTTTTTTTTAAAAAAAAGAAGAAGAATCGTACGTACATCAATATATAGTGTTTGTGAGTATCGAAAAACGTGTTTAAGTTCTTAGTATATCTACATTGATATTTTCACCGGTAAGGTGTGGGATAAACAAAAACAATCTCATGATATGATATTTTCAAGATTTTATATGACTTCTCTTAAAAAGCAAATTTATCTTAACTTTATAATTCACACATGTGCCAAATTACACCTATTTATATAGGGAGATTGGTTTTATTACTCATCACAAATATTATTTTTACTATATATATAACCCTTTTCATGATGAAAACTTAATAAACACAAGATATCTCTATAGGGTGGTTTTCTTTTATTTCAAATTATTTTTGGTTTTACATCTGGTGTCAGGTACCCGTATTGAAGTCTGATTAAATTTGGATTCGCGTTTGAAAGTCCACATTTGGGCAAAACTCTTCCTAACAAAAGCGACTTCGTACTCTGACTGAAATTCAAGACACCTCTGATTCAGAATGAAAATGTGTTTACCACTTCACCACAACCCTTATTGATTTTCTTTAGTTCTATTTCAAATTATAACTGATCATAAAAGATCATTTCTTTTATTTAATTATACGACGTATTTGTTTGGTTATCGGTTTAATTTACCAACTAATATAAGAAATAAAAATGATGTTATCTTATATATTTAACTTTCTTATAATTAGTTAGGAACTTAGTGAGCACGTAAATAAATAGAAATATGCATGCATGGACGAAATTACGTGTAGATGAACAGAAATAAATTAACCACAAAAATCCATACACAAGACTTCAAATCATAAGTTCCAAATAACACCGAATCAGTATACGATTACTTCCTAGAAGAAGACAAGTTTTTTTCTTTGGAAAGGATTCACAATAATGGTCCATCTTATGCAAATATTTAATCATAAGTAGATTTAAGATTTGAAATTTATAAATTTTTATAATAATCTCAAATAAATCTATAATTATAACTAGTTTACAATTAAATCTATACGTGATTAATGATTTTTTGTAATATAAATATAAAATTTAAATAAAAATTATTCAGTTCAGATGAACCACAATCTGTAGGTGGTAGGCTAGAACCGCCCTTGCCTATGAGGCTATGACCTATCAAAATAACTCTATAAAAATCTCTCTTACACATAAAAATAAAAACTTATTTTTTTTAAAAATAAAATAAATTATAAAGGGCTACAAAACTAATCGTACCTCCCATGTGTACCAAGATCGTAACTTCGAAAAACTAGGATCCTAAATATTAAACTTAAGCCATCATGATTCTTAGTCATTTCATTGACCACTAGACCACACCCTTGAGTGCAACTAAGATCCTATTTATGTCTTGTTTGAACCCAAAAATAAAATAAAAAATTGATTGTTCAAAAGAATAAATTAAATGCATTTTCTAAAATTTATATCTCCAACACTACACCTAAATTCGTGCATACTTCCTGATATAAAAAAAATAATGTTCCTAATATTTTAAACTAATGTAATTAAGTAAATATAATTGACAGGATATCTGTGTTGTAGACATTAGATTAAGACTAGCTAGAATATTTTTCCAAAGGATCTACGTGTGGATTAGGACATATATATTACAGTATATATCTCGTTAAGCTAAATATATGATAATATATACCTGCCTCATCAATACATCATTAACTCATCATAATTAGTTTAATCTGTCTTTATTTTTAATTATAAACATAGATGAACTTTTCATTTGACTTAAATTAAAGATAGGTAGATATTTTCGTCGTTTTATGTAACATAGTCGTCCCTCGCATTTCACAAGAAATCTAAAATAGGAAAAGTAGTTTGAATGAAAATGGAATCTATTTGAGGAATACATTTGAATAAAATTAATAGATAATGACAACTTTAAGGTGAATTGTGCAACTACTATCTTAGACTTAATTAATTATGATAAGATTAATATAAAAAATAGAATAATGTAGGCATTTGGTAGAAAATTAAAGCATCTAGAAAGGAGGGGATGTGTCTCTTTTTTTTCTTCTTATTATACCAAAAACTTGTCCATATAAGGACGGTAGGTTAGATATATAGTTTTTTCAGGTTCTTTTTGTCTCTTTCATGTTGGCATCTTTTTTTGCTTTTCCTTTAATATAGTATTAACATACCACAATAACATATTCAGTGTAATTTTATAAATTAAATCTGAAAAAAAAGAATTACTCCTATAAGATTTAAAATGACATGAGAGTATTTTTTTTTTAATGAATTGTTATCTTATTCATTTTTTTAATTTCCTTTTGATTGAATGTTTGGTGTTGGTTTAAATAATTAAATAAGCAATTAAATTGGTTTGATTTTGATTTTAACTAATAATCGATCCAAACTGACCCATGAACAAACTATTAATCAACAATTAACTTCGAATTTTGAGGATTAAAACAAACAAATAAACAAATTTAAATTAAAAAAATACATATGGGAGCCATTTCATATTCTTCAAAGAATAAATACTAAAAGAAAAAAAAAACTAGCCATCTTGACATTGAACACTTACTTATTTTTCTAACAAAAAGATACCCTTCAATCCTTTGTATTAATCAAACACTTTATACCTTCCCCCTTGTCCTACTAGGCTTGTCACAAAATGACAAGAAAATATTTAAATCCCCATTTCATATTTTTCCTTATATAAAGCTTGCCTAATAATTGTTCATTCCTCAACAAAAAAAAAAAAAAACCTCTATACATTTTCCTCAATTTATTATTTAATTTCTCTTTACCAATATAACACAAAATGGGAGATATTGTAGATCATGAGGAAGAGTTCTTGAGTCTTAGACTTGCTATAGTCAATGATTCATCATGTTGTAATCATATTAATAAGAAGATCATCAAGAAGAGAAAAAGGAGGGAATTAATGATGAATTTCATCAACACTTGGGATTTAAATGAAAGTAATTGTGAAGGAAAAATATTAAGTCTTTTAGAGTTGAGAGAAATGATGCTAAAAAATGATGTAAAGAAAAAAGGTCATATTGTGGTTGAAGATGGAAAAGTAGGTCTACACCTAATCCATTCATTGCTTATTTCAGCCACATCAATTGATGAAAATACCGTAGATTTAGCTATTGAAAATCTACATGAATTGTACCAAAATGTTACCTTACTTGGTGACTCAATCCAAAGAATGGCTGCCTATTTTGCTGATGGATTAATAGCAAGGCTATTAACGCGAAAATCGCCATTTTATGACATGATAATGAAGCCACCAACACAAGAAGAAGAGTTCTTGGCTTTCACTCAATTCTACAAGGTTTCTCCTTTTTACCAATTTGCTCATTTCACAGCTAACCAAGCCATTCTTGAAGTCTTTGAGAAAGAATTAGAATATAACAATGGATTATTGCATGTTATTGACTTTTTTGACATATCTTATGGATTTCAATGGCCTTCTCTTATTCAATCTCTATCAGAAAAAGCAACCACATTGAATAGAATCTCTCTCAAGATCACTGGATATGGAAAAACAATCGATGAATTGAGAGAAACTGAGACAAGACTTGTTAGTTTTGCAAAGGGTTTTCGAAATTTATCTTTTGAGTTTCAAGGGGTTTTAAGTGGATCATATAACCTTAGTAACCTAACAAAAAGGAAAAATGAAACATTAGCTATAAATTTGATGTTTCATTTGAACTCATTAAGCACTTATTCCAAGATTTCAAAGACATTGAAAGAAGTACATGATCTTTGTCCTTCTATAGTTACTATAGTGGAACAAGAAGGATGTAAAATCCCTCAAACTTTCATGCCAAGATTCATGGATTCATTGCATTATTTCGCGGCTATGTTTGATTCATTAGATGATTGTTTACCTATTGATAGTATTGAAAGATTGAGTATTGAAAAAAACCATCTTGGGAAAGAGATCAAGAATGTGTTGAATTATGATGAAGGTGGCAACAACAATAATAATAATAATATTATTATTAACTCATCATCAAGATCTTATGATGATAATGAACAAATGGAGACATGTAAAGGGAGAATGGAAAGCCATGGATTTTTAGGAATTCCATTGAGTTGTAAGAACATAATGCAAGCAAAGTTGCTCATGAAAATTAGAAGTTATTCTAATTCTACAATACAAATTGATGGAGGAATAAATGGAGGGTTTAGGGTTTTTGAAATTGAGGATCCAAGAGCCATTTCTCTAGCATGGCAAGATAGGTCTATTGTAACTGCATCTGCATGGCATTGTGTATTGTAAAACCTATTCTAACATATTATTCAATTTTTATGACAAGGAAACCCGCAACTGCTACACTTTGGATGCATACCGGGTAAAACCGCGCTCCTATCAATTCTTTTTTCATTCATATTGTAATACTATGGAGAGAGACTCAATTTTGGCCCTCCCCAACTTTAATTAATTAATTTTGAGCTTCTTCAAATCTTGAAAATAATTATCTTGCAAAGATTAAAAATATTTTGATAACAACTTTCAAGGCAATTTGACCATTTTCAGTTATAAATATATCTCTATATCCCATAATATATATAGATTAATATCATTTTTATTTAATTTGAATAAATATTTGAAAATTTGTGTTCCGAGAGGAGCTTTCAAAAATAGCAAGGACTTGAAACATAATGAGGCAAAAATAGCTAATGTTTGCTAATTACATAATGTTTCTAGAGTTTGAGTAGCTATTCAGGTCACGATTTGTATATCTCACGTTACTATTAAATATTTATACAAATAAGACTCTCAATTTAATTAAGGGATCAGGGTCTAAAAAATATCTCAATTTTGGTTGAATTTGCTATTGCGATACTAAACTTTCATGAGGACCTATTACCTCCCTAGACTATTTAATACCGTATTTTAAACATATATATTTGCCCACGTGGACATAAAAAATAATACAAAATTATAAATAGTAATGTGTCCACGTGGACACATATATATCTTTAAAATACACTATTAAATAGTTCAGGGGGTAAAAAATACACTATTAAATAGTCTAGGAAGGTAATAGATCCTCATGAAAGTTTAGTATTGCAACAACAAATTCGACCAAAGTTAGGGTATTTTTCAGACCCTTATCCCTTTAATTAATAATAAATGTGATCCCACGAATCATGCATAATCTCACGAATCAAGGAAAAAATCCCACAAATGAAGTAATGAAGTTTGAATCATGCTCCTCGACCATTAGTTCAATTGTTGTGATATACAAAGCATACACTTGAATTATAGTATTACAATTGAATTCTATAAACTCATATAATAAACTGAAGTTAGGGAGAAAATGAATCAATTATAATATTACAATATAAACTCATACAATCAAGTGAATTCAGAGAGAAAATAAACGAACATAATATTACCATTGAATTATATATATAAACTCATACAATAAACTGAATTTAGAGAGAAAAGAATTGAATCATGGAGTAGTATTTACACAAACTACTAATGTAGTATTCTAAATTAGTCAGTCTCTATATTTGTTTAATTTCAGTAAGAAATCACTGAATCGGGGTGAAGAAATTGTATCTTCATTGACATTAAATTTTAGTTTATATCAACTAAAATAAGAAAAGGAAATAGATGAATGAAATCAAAACCATATGAATGATCTCATAGTGTCAATTCGACTATTTTAATGGGTTAAATTATGATGAATTGCTCTTTTATAAATTCAATTTTAAAACAAAAAAAATTGATAACAATAAAAAAATTTACCACGAATTGCATGTCAATAATTAGAAAAAGAAATAAATAAATGAAATCATAAGTATCAATTCATCTTTAATAAATTAGTAAATGAGCTTTTAAGATATTACTTTGATGTTTTTTTTTGGGAAAACTACATCATACATCGATATCATATATATACTTTAATTAATTATGTTATCAATAATTAAGAATTTTCTATATTGAGGAAGACACAGAGATACATTAAAATAGGGAGAGAGATGAACGAGATAGTCATATATTCCAGATACATGTGAATCGCACCAGATACACACTAGATATATCATGTATTTGGGATGTCAGATACATAAGAGAGTGACGAGCGAGATCAGTGGGAGATAAGAAATGCTAGCGAGATTTGTTTATGTATCCCATATACATGCGAATCTACTTGGATATAGTGTATCTAGAAAAAAATATACCTAATTTTGACCCAAGATACATGTATATGGACAAACTGAAATTTGATAAAATTCGTAATATTTCAAACTAGAGTATATCTAAGTAATTAGTTCCTAAACTAGTAGATTTAAGTAAGTTCCCCATTTTTTAATGCTATCAAAATGACATTAATATATTTGTGTTTTATGTGAAGTAATACGATGGAGTCCTAGTGAAACACTTTGCAAGTATACTAGCTATAGCACAAGCAGGAATTTTTTTAGGATTCTTGAAATTATGTTTAATTTTTAACGCGTGATTAGTTTTTATATATTATATATGTATAAATATAAATATATGTATATATCCTTTATCTTTAATAAACTAAAAAATAGGAAAAATTACTTTAAAATGTTTCTTTTAATAAATAAATACTGATTTTAGCGATACTTTTTAGAACAACTTTCACATATAGCAAACATAAAAATCATATTTGTATGCTATAACTATAGTTTGCATAATTGCGCTCCATAACAAACTTTATGTTTGCTATGACCATTAATATGTATATTTCGCTATACATATACAAAAGAAAGCAATTGTATAATTTGTTTTGGTATACGTATACAAAAGAATCAATTGTATAATATGTGTTTGTATAAAGCGAGAAAGAGAGAAAGACAAAAGAAAACTGGGCAGGGGAATATCGTATTTGTATAATCATAAGTGTATATGACGAAAATATATGCATTTGTATATACAATTTTCTCTCGCTTTATACAAACACAAACGCAATGTATATTGTGTTTGTATAAAGTGAGAGAGGCGAGTGAGAGTGGCGAGTGAGATCTGGGAGAGTGGCAAGCGAGATCTGGGAGAGGGGAACAAAAATATATGTATATACACAATTTGCTCTCGCGCTTTATACAAACACAAACACATTTTATACATTTGTGTTTGTATAAAAGCGAGAGAGGCGAAATAGCAACAGTTTGCTACGGGTTAAATCAAACTATGGTTATAACATTTAATTTGAATTAATAGTTTGCTATTATATACAATTTTCCCTACTTTTTATTTATTATCATTTGTAGCAATATATAACAATACTATGATAAATCTGCAATATGTATTAAGAGTGAATTATGTATGCAATATATATGTATTATAGCTGTTCTAAAATATATTATGCTTGTTTGGTAAGAAATTGACACATTATTTTATAAGTGTATTAAAATGTATTATTTATTAATAAAACTTGTATTATAAGTGTTTTATAAATTGTTCTCTGTAATATGTATTAAAAGTGAAAATGAAAAGAAAAATGTTATTGCTATAAATGATAAATATTTTCTTAATATATAGTATATTTATGTAAGTTTCAAAAAAAAATATTTAGGCCCAATTGATAGTATTGGGTCGTGGCCCAAGTGTAAATAGGTCGGCAACAACAAAAACTTACACAGCAAATAAAAACCCTGCAACCGTCTTCTTCTCTCTCCATCTTTTCTCAGCGGCGAACTTACTCCGGCGACGAACAACAATCTCACTGAGGGAATCACTCCGGCGACCGGCTACGAACAACGATGAGGCCAATATTGATGAAGGGCCATGAAAGGCCGTTAACTTTTCTAAAGTACAACAGAGATGGAGATCTGCTCTTCTCTTGCGCCAAGGACCATACCCCTACCGTTTGGTTTGCCGATAACGGCGAGCGCCTCGGCACTTACCGTGGCCATAACGGTGCCGTTTGGTGCTGCGACGTTTCTCGTAATTACTTCTTTTTCTCTCTTACTATTCATATCCTGAACTGAGCTGATATTTATTATTAACATGATAAATGCTTGCCGCTTTGGTTTGTTTATTAGCCTTTTGGTTTGGATAGTGAAGCTTTGTTTACATAAATAAGCTATTTTTCAGATAATTAATCTTCGTCTCTAGGGCTTTTGGTGTAGTAATAATAATAAGAGTAATGTGCGGATTAGGTGCACTTCTCGAACGAATTTCAAAGAATTTGAATCAATTAATTGCCTAGGTTATGGCTAAAGTTTGAGGCTACAAGTAACATCCAAAGATTTTATTTCAGTTACTGCTGTTTGCACCTGGAAAAGAGTATTTAATCAAATTTGTAGACAATTGTTGATTAAAATCCCTAACACAACATACCTATTATAGTCCAACAAGTTGATTATCTCGTATGAAGTGATATTTAGTCATTTAACCAAGCAATGATTTTGTTCATAATCAGTAGGTTCTATTTAAATCAGGTGAAATAACCGAAGAACATTAAGGGCTATTCTGGTTTGATGGTTGACCTGCTTGTAAAAGAAACTGATATGGTTGCAGTTTTGTTATCACATGTTTAATTTACTTTTAGCTAATATTGTTTAATATCCAATAATTACCCTGTGTTTGTCGTACTGATTTGCTACAAAACCAATCACTGATTTTTCAGATGAACTTGATTACTGTAAAGTTTAATATCCAATAATCATCCTGTGGTTGTTTTGACGGGTTAAATTTGTGTAGGATGATTTTTCATCCTCTATCTTGTACTTATTTCGTTACCCAAATAGTCTTTTGCTTAAAGATTGTAAAACTTTCATTCACAATCTTCTTACTTCTCTCCTTTCTTTCTCTTCATATTTTATCAATCTATGTTATTGGAATTTCTGATGTTCTCTTTATGTATTATATCCACTTTGGCTAGTGAAAATTGGAAGTAGTGAAGTAGTTATATCTCATTGGTTTTGTTGTTTTTACCTTACAAGGGCTTTGAGGTCCAATACTTGCTGGCATGTTTTCTTTTTCTAAATAAAAGGTTAATGAAAATTGGTAGTCACAGTACGAGAGACCAAGTGCATTTTTTTGTTTGTTTGTATCATGTATGGTAAATCGTATAATAACTATTGAGAAATGGACTGTCTGTGGTTGTTGACTTGTTGATTGTTTGTTAAAGGGGATTCGTCCAGGCTAATAACTGGAAGTGCGGATCAGACTGCAATGTTGTGGGATGTCCAAACTGGTACCCAGCTGCACACATTCACCTTTGACTCCCCTGCTAGGTCTGTTGATTTTTCGGTTGGTGATAAACTCGCAGTGATCACCACTGATCCTTTTATGGGACTGACATCTGCTATCCATGTCAAACGTATCAGCGAAGATCCCAGTGAACGTAAGTTTCTGGAACTCTAAGGTTGATCTTCTGTTGTGTTATCTTGTTTAATTGTTGTTTTTTGACAATTAATTGTTGGGTTGTATTTCTGTTTGTGAAGTACATATTGCCTTTGTTTACTCTTTCCTTTTAAATTGCGAATAATGAATTGGATTATTGTGAAAGCAGCAAATAAGGTTCCTTTTTACTATGAGCTTTCAAGTATCTTGTGCACAAGCTTCATGTCTCCACTGTAGCTATTCTTAAGCCCACTGTGTTTCCTTTTCAGAGATGTGAACATTGGACTCATTATGACCTCAAGTCAGAGCTATACAGATGCATTTTTTATTTGATTATGACTATATTAGCACAGAGTTGGTTTTTAAATGACTAGGATATATCGTGAATTAATTTCTCAAGCCACCAATGAAGTAGCTATGATGGTTTTGCTGTATTCTTAATTAGTTTTATCATGTTTTGCTATGATTGACAATTTGACATCATTTATCAAATGTTTGTCTGTTCTGTCTTTGTGCTGATATTTTAGTTGTTGAGATTGTTCCTGGTATGTCTGTGGTGGTTAGTATCATTGAAGAAACTTGTCATTTAAATATCAGCATATGAATAATTGTTAAATCTGTGGAGTGAAGGGACTGTTTCTTTGCATTCCGACTTACCAACTTAGACCACCCGGTTGTATATATGTCTGCACTGGCCCCTGTTCTCAAACTGATCAGAATGGATCCCTCCTGGTACTGATTCCTGCATCGGTAATAACAGCACCCAACTTCCATGCTGGCACATATTCTATCCACCAACACTTGCCAAAACCAATATTCATGCAGAAACCCAACATATAATTTATTCTCTATGATAAGTACTACACAACCAGAATAGTGGAGCAAAACCATGTCCACTCACTACTGGAGTGTTCATGTTTATCAAGTTCGGAATTGCTCTACCACTGGCCACTTAGTGCCCTTAGAAATTATATGTTGGTTTTGGAGCATGATGCATTTGGGTATGTAAAGTGAATTTATTGATGCATGTTGTAAGTTAACAGGACAGAGCTTACTCCCTAACTTCACACAAAGCAGCTTAAAGGAATCAGATCAAGTCCTGTTACAATCAGATGTCCTTTAACTATGGAGTTACTAGTGCTACTTCTGAGTTAATTGATAATTCACTTTGATTTGGAGCTTGGTTATGGGGTCTGGCGGCAAAGCAGATGACTTCTATTTCCCCCTCACTCTTTTTAAGTTCATTTACCAATGAAAAAATTGTTGTAGTCATTTTATACTTCCTCTTTTGTTTCTTTTAAAGTCACTTATCATTAATAATTATCTTATTACTTTACACATTTTCCTTTATTCGATGTAAACCAGAACTTGAGCATTGGAAAAAAATGTACTGTAGACTATATCAAAAAGCAAAGATGACCACCATTAAAAACGTGTAGGATTTATGTGCAGAAAATGGAAGGGTCTTCCTTTCTGTTCAATTAATACAAGATTGGTAAAGGTACATAGCTTTAGGGAATATTTGTTGTCAAGAGTTAGACACATTGATATGCTTTGGAATTTGAGACGAAGGGATATGCCTTGTATAGTTTGTTATTGCTTCTCTGGTGGTTGCTGTCTTGTACTAATTTCAAACGATTCTACTTTATCTTCCATTATTTTGGGCACTTTGTGACTCTCATCTCATGATGTTGACATTCACTGTATCTAATAAATAATCTTCTTATTTTAGAAATTAGTGAGTCGGTGCTCGTCTTAAAGGGTCCCCAGGGAAGAATCAACAGAGCTGTGTGGGGACCCCTGAATAAAACAATTATAAGTGCTGGTGAAGATGCTGTAATACGTATCTGGGATGCTGAGGTACGTTAGTGTGTTTCAGCTTCATGGAAAAATGTGCTGTCAATATGTCAAAGTTCAATAGATATTTTGGCTTATTACTCTGGATACTTTATTTAACTATTTTGAACAGTTTGGTGATTTATCAGGTCGCCTGTTTTTTGCTCTATTCACATCGCTGTATCTGCTTTGTTGTTTGTTTTGTCTTTCTTTCTTAAATATAAATTAGTTTTAAGATAATTTTCCCTGTTCTTCGAAGCTAGTGTAGTGTATTGACGGTCTTCTGAAATTTGTAGACTGGAAAGATACTGAAGGAGTCTGACAAGGAAATCGGTCATAAAAAGGGTATTACGTCACTACAAAAATCAGTGGATGGTTCGCACTTCATTACTGGTTCTCTTGATAAATCTGCAAAGGTAGCTCCTTATAGCCCTTGGAAATATGGCCATTGTTTCTTTCTAAGTTCTTGCAACTACCTAGCAATATTTCATTTCTGATTTTCAGCTATGTATGTCCATATCCACTTTGTTTTTTTCTTTTATAGTTCCTCTTTATTTCTAACCTCTGTTGATTTTCCAGCTCTGGGACATCAGAACTTTGACACTTATCAAGAACTATACGACCGAACGACCAGTGAATGCTGTCACTATGTCGCCGCTTCTTAATCATGTATGTATTGACACACTCATTAACTAATACATTGAATGGTTCTGCTGCGACAAATATCTGCCTTCTCTATGTAGCTTTTAATCTGTTATCTTGTCCTATGTATTTTTCTTTTTTTGGGGTGGGGGGGGGGGGCAGGAGTGAAACAAGTTAAAATTTTGAAATATTCATGCAGCTACCTCCTTGAAGATAATGTCTTCCACTTGCAGCTCTTTTGTGTTAATTGTCAGTGTTCTGAATGAGATCTTTTAATCTCAAAAAGATATTTTAATGGGGAGTTACAAGTCCACTATTACAAGAAATTGATTAAACCGTTATACTGTGGTAGATCTTTAATCATTCGCAAGATAAGGGAACTTAACGCACTGTTACCAACACTTGATCATTACTGTCCAACATTTGATAAGGACACTTAAACTTAAATATCTTATAAAACAAAAGAGATGTTCTTCAAGAGTGTCTTATTACTGATTAAGAGAATAACTAAAAAGGACCGGAGATGTCTTAGTTTGCATCAGTTTGATTTTGCTAGTCTAAAGATTTGTTCTTTCTGCAAGCAAAGTTTCTTCAAAGGATCCTGTAATGTTTCTTCAAGTATCTCTTTTATCTAATGCTGCTCTTGGTCAATAGGTGGTTTTGGGAGGTGGTCAAGACGCTTCAGCTGTCACCACTACTGATCATCGTGCTGGAAAGTTTGAGGCCAAGTTCTATGACAAGGTAAGTGGATATATTTTGGTGTTAGGAATGATCTTCCCCCACCCTGAAAAAGAGAAAAAATGGATTCTGATTTGGTTTCATAACATTTCGGAGTGTGTAATTTGTATCTGGATATGCATCAGATTCTTACTGAAGAAATAGGAGGTGTTAAAGGGCATTTTGGACCAATAAATGCTTTGGCTTTCAACCCTGATGGGAAAAGGTAACTAATCATTCCACATTCCTGCCATCTCATATACGGATGTCATGTACTTAATGCCATTATTGAAACTTGACTTTGTTTTCGTGTGGGCTCACGAGTTTTAGATTTTAATCCAATAACTTATTCTCAAAATTGTCTTCCCTTTTCTTTATAGGGTTCCAAGAAATCTCAACTTTTCTTGTTTTCTCATCTCTTTTTTGTAGTAGTACTACTACCTCCGTATGACAAAGATGAAGATGTTCTTTATTAACAATTACATTTTATAAGAATGATAGTGGTTGCTAATCCGTTTTTAGTCACATAAGTATAGTACTACTACTACTACCTCCATATGACAAAGATGAAGCTGTTCTTTATGAACAATTAAATTTTATAAGAATCAAGTGGTTCCTAATCAATTTTTATAGTCACATTGTTATCAACAATCAATGATAAAAGGTTCCTATTTAAGAAAATGGTGGACTTATTTTAGGACAATTCAGATAGAAAATTAAGACAACTATTTTTGGATGGGTAGTTTGTTGGAATTTTTTGAACATGCAATCTTACTGCCTGTTTGTGCTAGTGTGGTATGCCCTTGATGGTTCTCTTTACTTCCTCTCCAAGTTTTTGGACCAAGTAGTAAGTTTTGGATCCTTCCAACTTAAAGGTGAAAACAGGAAAAGAAACATCATCGTTGAGTTATTTGAAGTTTTACATATTTAGTGTGTACTTGAGCAGATAATGTTTTTTACTTTGGTCTCAAATGTACATCGATATAGTCGTCTGTTGAGATCTTGGGCAAATGAAACAAAGAGAATAAGGGAAGTTAATTGGTTCTTCCATCTCGAGTGTCGTGTGAACTCCCTCCCTGTTTGATTTTTGCAGTTTCGCAAGTGGTGGTGAAGATGGATATGTGAGATTGCATCATTTTGACCAGGATTACTTCAACATCAAGATTTAGA